>CAUYRT010088461.1:0-69475 GCA_963574885.1 Lepilemur ruficaudatus
GCCTGTAGTCCCAGCTACTTGGGAGGCTGAGGCAGAAGGATTGCTTGAGCCCAGGAGTTTGAGGTTGCTGTGAGCTAAGCTGACGCCACGGCACTCACTCTAGCTTGGGCAACAGAGTGAGACTCTGTCTCAAAAAAAAAAAAAAAAAAGTACGCTCTTATCCTGTCCACTTCATAGCACTGAGGCAATGAAATTTGCAATAAAGTGCTTGTATCTCCTAGGGGCTCCTAGGAGCTATAAAGTGTAATGTATTAGTATTAATCATTATGCTGTTCTCATTAATCATTTTATTAGAGAATTACTCCAAAGGACTAGAAGAAAATTAGGTGTTAGTTGAGTAAAATCCCAGACCACATTTTAAATACACTAATTACAAAGAAGTATATAAAAGAAATGCAATTAGTATTTAAAATGAACACTTAACAGAGTTTCTTTTAAAAATACTCAGTGTGTAATTTTCATCTGCCAAACTTGATTAGTGAGTTAATTCATTAAATATTTCTGGATGTACTGGTTCACAGCTTTAAACCCTTAGGGTTTTGTTTATTCCAGTAGGAAAAATAAACTCAAAGTTACTCGTCTAAAATGATGAACATATTATGAAATCTGTTAAACTAGTAAATATAGGTAATTTTCTGTATTTCACAGAATTAATTTATAAACTTATTGGAAATCTCTACTAATAGTAAGGGGGCATTAAGATGCTTCTCTTACCCTCAGTTTAGAAGGGTTACTAGTTGGAGACCTCAAAACAGGCGTTTTGTTCTTTTTGTGAATAATAAATTGTAGTGGAAATGCTTATTAATTTATTTCAGAAATATTAATTTAACAGCTTATTCTTACATTTTATGTATATTTGTATATCATCATCCCTTGACTGCATATACTATTAGAGAAAAGTGAGGCACAGGTAATACCTAAGTAGGAAAAATAAAAATAACTAAAAAAAAAAACCACAAAGAACTTTGATGTTCATAGGATATTCTTAGAATAGTCTCAAACTCTTTACAAAAAAGAAACAAAAAACACCCATGTGTTCTTACTTTTCCCGGTGTGGAGCGACCCCTTTCCTTCTGGCTTGGCCATTGCTATTGGTCACCTTAGTGTTTGCTAGAAAGGGAGCAAAAAAAGCAATATGTGTTCACCACGAAAAAACTCCTAGAACAGATTTTCTATTTTTAGGTAAAATAGCATTCAGTATATTTTTGTTGGTAGATTTTACACAATTACCTAGAATGGAACTCTCAGGGCAACATCTACCATTACCCTCGATTCACATCTGAGATAAACTATAGATATTTCAAGGTCAAATACGGAGGCAATTCATAGTCGTATATCCCTGTAGCTGTTTCCTAAAAAGATGTCAGGTGGATGTCCGTTTATGATGGAAATGGAATGATAATTTTGATAAACTGAATTGTCAGTATAGTTAAAACCATTTGTCCATATAACCAACTATAATGATTAATTGGAAATAAAACTTTTCTATATATCTGTAGTTAAATTTGAATGAAAAAACTTTTTAAAAAATCATTTAGCAAATACCTAGAAAATGTAGTAGACTGAGCTGATGCAGGAAAACCTCCTCTTGCTCATTATTCCCTGCCCCCACACCCAACATGCCTCCCACACACAACAAATGCAGGTTTAAGGCACAGCTGAACTTGAGCAAAATCCCCAAGGGCCACAAATGAGAGCAAGAGTGGTAAACCCACATGGGAATACAGGAGAGAATGCAGACCTCAAGGCTGAGAGGTTGGGGTTTTAAGTACTGAGGAAGATAAAGCTCCGGATCTTGCCTCGGGGGCTATAAAGCACCATGCAGGCTCTGAAATAGGGATAAGAAAAACTTTGCCTAAACAGGCTGGTCTGGGCAAACTACCCACTTCTCTACTGCTCACTTGGGACCTCGAGTGGAAAGCAAAACCTAGAGCCTTCGCTGTGGAGAGTGTATGTTCTCATTTCACGCTGCCTTCCTGAAGTAGGAACCGTGCGTTGAGAAATACGAACACTAAAACAGTTAAATTAAAAGTGGGTCCTAAACTAGAGACTTCCATGAAGCTGCATTAGGAGTAGACGTGCAGTCATCAGAACCTAGTACACGAGACTTCTGTGGAAAGCAACTCTTGGTAAATACAAGAGGACAGTCAAAAAGTACAAACTATACCACTTAATGAAGGTGAGAAAGCCACCAGGCGTGACAGATGGACAAATGAATACCTAAAGAATTTTCATTATTTTCGAAAGAGACTTTAATATGCTTGAAGGAAAATAAGGAAAAATATAATTTTTTCAATTATACTGAAAGCTGTACACTTATGATTTGTGCAATATATATATGGATCTATATATACAACATATATGTTATAATTTAGCAAATTTTGCAAAAAAATTAAACAAAACTTGGGAAGCTGATGTTCTAGATAAACAATATAGAATGTGGTATAGGAACTTTTAGAACAAAAGCCCTCCAAGGACCTTCTTATTGGTTTTCTTGGGAGGGGGGAGTTTTTTTTTGTTTTTATTTTTAGAAGAAAAAGATTATAATTAGATTTTCAATTTGTTAAATATAGATGTTAAAAATGTAAATGTAATCTCTTAAAAATATGAACTATTATAAGAAGAAGCAAGACAATCAAAATAATGAAGGCAGAGTGGGGAGAAATAACAGAGAAAACTATGCTTAAGGGGAATCACACACAAAAAAAACCCTCAAAAAATTAAATCTAAATGTAATTGTTATTACATTAGAAAATAAACCAATTAAACCAATTAGAAAATAAACCAATTAAACATCAAAAACAAAGATTCTCATGTTGAATTTTTTAATACAATTGTATGCTGTTTATAAGAGACAATGATAGAAAGGTTAGAAATAAAGGGAGTGAAAAAATCAGGTAAGTGCCAAGTTAAGACAAAAAAATAGCAGAGATCAGAGAATTTGGAAAATTTGTAAGCTTGTTATGAGTTAAATAATGAATAAAAAATTTCATTCTTCTGAAGCAAACAGAACACCTATGAAAATTTACTATGTTCAAGCACAAAGAATACATTCAATAAATTTATGTAGTTGTATGTATATATTTCAGTAAATTCTAAGTAAATCCAAATAATATCATGCAGGACGTGTTCTCTAACCAAAATGCGATACACGCTGCAAAAAATAGAAAGATATTTATCACCCCTTCTAGTTTAATTTGGAAACTAAAAATAACACACAGAGAGCAACTGTAAATTAATTAATGGGTTAAGAAGAAATCATAAAGTTTAGAAATAGAACATAGAGTAAGCCTGTAGCGTAAGCAGAGGATGGAAATTAAGATAAAAGGGGACGTGGAGAATACAAAGCAAAGACATACTAGACAGGATCAAAAAACAAAAGTTGGTTTTTAGGGAGGACCAATAAAATGTAGAAACCTCTGGCAGTAATTGTCAAGAAGAGAGAAAAGGCATAAACAATATTTAGAATTAGAAATAAAAAGGAATATAACAGATAGTAAAGATTTTTAAAATACTGTGGATAATGTTAAATGTTTAAAATACTGTGGATAATGTTCCCCACTGCATTTGAAAACAGGTAAAATGGACAGTTTTCCATTTTCCAAAAATATAACTTTCCAAAACCAACTCAGAACCTCTGTGAAATAAGCGTTTTCCTCAAAGTCAAATGGCCAGGAAGTCTACCTCTTTGAGGGGAGCAACAACTGAGTCATAGAAAGATGCATATTTTAAATTCAGATAGTTTGAAATTTGGGCTTTTAACATTTTCCTCACAAGTGACACTAGGACAGCCTGAGCCTTTTTGTACCCCATTGCGTCTCTGTATCATGGGAATAATATAACTGCTGTGTTGAACAATATAACCGTATTATGGTTATGAAGATTAAATAAGAGCATATCCGAAGATAATTGTAAAAATGTAATGACCTACGCAAAACCATTCTGTACTAATTTTTCTTTTTTTCCCAGATTTGTCAATTACATGCTCTCTATATTAGAATAAGCACTTCCTATAGATAAATGCATTAGTATACTTTTTGTTTATATATCTGCATCCATTCATCCTTCCACCTCCATACCTCCTGGCTCTCCATATACACAAAACCATAAATAATCTATTCTGGAACTTCAAACCTCCTGACTATTTAAAATAGTATTGCAATCGCTAATTGCTTTCTTAATGTGCTGATTCAGTGTTTGTTTCCTATAATGCAACATTTTAGCTCTGTAATTAAAAACACTAAAATAGCTAGATAGATTCCCTATTTGGCAACTCATTGTTTATCGCATTCATTCAGCAGAGATATTTTTCTCAAAGCTGCACTCTGATACAACACCCAGCCTGTTTCCCCAGCATTTCATCACTCTCCCACGCAGAATTCTAGTCACTCTGAACCCCTTGCTAGTGCCCTGCTATCTGTTATGATTTCTTACCTCTGTATCTTTCCTCATGCTGTGCCTTCTGCCTAGAATGTACCCCCTTCTCCTCTTTTTGATCTCTGCCTGAATTCTGTCATTTTTACTCAGATCACGTGTGCCGTTTTCTTTGCAGTCTCTCTGTTGAGCCCCAGAAACAATGCTTATTCTATCTCCCGCTGTCCTCTCGCACTTCCCTGTTGCAGCACACTGTAAAAGACATGTCATGGCTTCAAGATTAATGATAGCTATAAGGCCAACATAAGCATCTCACAGGGCCCACACTAGGTGTCAGTTAGCCACATGAGGCAACCTGAGATTTCTAACCCTGGCCCACGAATTTCCAGAAAATAAGGCCACCTCAGCATAGATTTAGCTCTCCTAAACCTTTCAACAAGGTTGATACTTAGAAGAATGGTTTAGCCTCCCCCTGT
The DNA here is from genome assembly GCA_963574885.1 of Lepilemur ruficaudatus. Taxonomy (NCBI): domain Eukaryota; kingdom Metazoa; phylum Chordata; class Mammalia; order Primates; family Lepilemuridae; genus Lepilemur; species Lepilemur ruficaudatus. Next base: position 4,851 of record CAUYRT010088461.1, read on the forward strand.
GAAAGTAACACCTAGTAACTGATGCACACTGAATATAGGTGCAAGGGGGAGAATCCCCGAAACTCTGAGAATGGCCTCTGCTTGGAGACCCTCCTGGGCAGGCGGACCTCTGACTGAATCTGTCCCATGCCACCAGCCTGCTCCCGCTGTCTGTCTTATAAGAGCACTGCCAGAAAAAAACTGCTTGAGCATCAGACTATTCCTAAGATTTATTTTTGATATGAATCAAAAATTGCCCCTGGGGATGCTGATTTACTAGGACCACCCAAAACCCCTGAACACAAATGACATTTATATAACTTACATAATAATTATGCTGTTTCATATGATACATTCTCTTCTGTGTTTGTACATTCTCTTCTGGATTATAAATGCCAATATCTATATCATGCACTATTTTTAAACCCTTGGTGTTTTGTACACATCAGGCATTCAATCAAAAATTGTAAAAATGGGCCAGGCACAGTGGCTCATGCCTGTAATCCTAACACTTTGAGAGGCAGAGGTGGGAGGATCTCTTGAGCCCAGGAGTTGAAGACCAGCCTGGGCAACATCGTGAGACTCCATCTCTACAAAAAATAGAAAATTTTCCAGGTATGGTGGTGTGTACCTGTAGTCTCAGCTACTCAGACTGAGGAAGGAGGATCACTTCAGCCCAGGAGCTTGAGGTTGCAGTGAGCTATGATGATGCCACTGCACTCTAGTCCAGGCAAGAGAATGAGACCTTATCTCACAACAAACCAACAACAAAAATAAAAATGTAAGGGTTTGAAATTATCACAGTTGCAAATGCATATGGGGTTCCAGTCACTTCATTTTAATTACATCTTCTACATCCATACTTATTTCCAGGAAAGGAAACCTGTAAAAGAAAAAGGGAAAGTAATGTAATTTTAATGAATACATGGCATTAATGTTTACCTGGTACTAATTAAAACACTAAAAACAGTTTTAAAAATAAAACTTAACCATGTACTTCAAGTATGTTACTGCATACTACGTATTGCTTATAGCCCTACTACATGAAAAAATACTTTGTTAAAATTACTGGAAGAAGCCAAGCGAGGTGGCACATGCCTGTAGTCCCAGCTACTTAGGAGGCTGAGGCAGAAGATCACTTGAGCCCAGGAGTTTGAGACCAGCTTGGGCAACATAGTAAGACTTCATCTCTAAAAAGAATAATAATAATTTTTTAAATAAAAATTTTTTAAATCCTGGCTAAAAATCATTGAAGGAACTATTCAGCACATTTCCTCAAAATATTCACTGGTATGCCAGGAAACCAATATGTCTATCATGATAGCATAAGACCAAGTATATTACAAAACCATGCCAAATAGCAAAAACACAGGGATTTTCCCCTTATAATTTCTTTTTTAAAAAAGTTTTCAAAGAGATATCAGTGTTGCATTTAGAAAATGAAATTTATTTTATCATTAACAAACTATTAATATATCAGTATCTTAAGGTATTCGTGTACGGGAGTGATACATTTTTTGTCATTTATTCATATAAAGGATAGAAAAACCTCTACCCATGCTCCTCAGTTGATAACACTATAACTCAAAATTAATTTTTGCCAGCATAAATTAGACAGAAGCAGATTGTCTAATAAAGAATAGATTAACCCATTTTACTTTTTAAATTATGCTTTTCTTCATATTTCTGCTCAAATAGAAGGCATTATGCTATATTATTCCCTTTAAGATCTGTAGCTGTATATTATATGTTTCTAACTTTCATCTATCCATAATTTCAGAGATCACATGCCTCTAGGCTATTACTTTTTCAAGTCCAGAAACTTAGACTCCCTTGGATTTAGTGACTGTCTGTATTCTGATACTATTTATGTTATGGAATCTACCAATCAGAAAACCAAAACATTTCTGAATAATTTATCTTCCCCATATTAATTTATCCAATTTCTTAGTTGACATCTAATTATAACAACCGACACTTTGTAACAATTTTATCCACATAGTAATATTTCTAATATATTTAACTACCTTTCATTTTTGGTTAAAACCTTACATTTCTAGTCATTCCATGTTCCTTTTCCATTTTTAAATTTTTTCTTCAGTTCACACTTCTTTGAAAAATAGTCTTGAGTTATTTCTCACTAGAGAAGATAAAAGAAGACTGTAAGACTTTTATTATCATGATAAAAGCCAAGGCTTGAATTATATGTGCTTAGTGAATATAAGATAACAGTGGTGAATCTTGGTCATCAAATATTGGTGCAGTTAAGCAACAGCAGATGTTGTACAGCAGAGGTGAAGTCTAGAGAGCTTGGAATTTGTCACAAAGGGAGTTGAGGAAACAATGGGAATAAGAGAAAGGAAAATGCAGGCTGGAGTTGATATGGGAAATCTGAGTTTAGATCAGATTATCAGAGAGCCTTATTTTGGAATTTTTAATTTGATTTTTATAAGTACATTTTCATAGGTGTGGAAATCATATTGGCAATGATTTTAGGTGAATGACTTTATGTGGTACCTGGATATGAATAGGAATATTGTGTAATTAAGGAATTATATCCTAAAAGATTTATAATTCTCTTTTAAATATTCTGAATCTATGAAGAAGAAAATCATTTGGCCCTAGCATGATTTTAACACTTGAGCAGGAAACATCTAACCAGAAATTAATAACATTTTTTTCTTCCCCTTTTTCATATAACCATCTTCTATTTTTGGCAAGTTAGTTGATGGTATTATTGTTCGAAATATCCGCTGCCGCTTCCTAGGGAAGGATTATATTTCCCTGGCCCATTCAGTCTTATCCATATGAGTTGCTCTGGCCAAGGAAATTAGAGTGGAAACAGTCTGTGTCGTTTCTGAGCCAAAGTTTTAAGGCTCAGAGTTTTAAGCAAGGATTAACCATGTCCTCTTCTTTTCCCTCTTCAGTAAAGTTGGCCATGTCCCAAAATAGAAGGTATTCCATTAGCTTTGGTCCCAGAGTGAAGAAGGTGTGGAGCAGAGCCATAACTGACCTGAGACAGACCTGCAGTGTGAGCAATAAATCAAGCCTGGTTTTTGTAAATCCCATTGGGATTTGAGCTCTTTCATTCTTCCAGCAAAATCAATTCTCTACTGAGTGATATAGCAAGATAAACTGGATTCCACTATGGAAGTGCACAAAATTTTACTTACTTAAGTTATAAAAGGAAGCTCATATAAAAAAAAAACTGTTAAATAGTAGTACAGGGCAAAAAAAGAAAATTGGATGTAAATGATTGTGAAGAGGACTGGCAAATGTCATAAACTTGGGGAACACTGCTTTAGATAGTAGGGAGCTGTTAAGGTTTTTAAGTAGGGGCTAACATGAATGGCTTTAGGATTAGAAGATAAAACTCTGATGTATAAAAGAAGGAAGAATTTTAAAGAATTTTATAAAGAACAAGTAAAGAGTAAGGCAAGGCATTTGGAAATGTATTAATATATGGGATGGTGGCACCTGCATTTGGAAATTTATTAAAGTAAGGGAAGGGTAGTACCTGCATTTTTAAATGTTATATATTTTAATTAAAACATTTAAATGGAAGATTATATGTGTTGCTCTAAAGAAGAACATCATTAAACATCCAAATACTCTCAGAAAGTGTTTTGCTGGACAGCATGTATGAACTAAAATCCAATTATTCACATAAAAGTGCTGCTGCCTCTGTATACGTCGTTGAGTATCCAAGTCTTTCCTACTCTCTTGGTTTCAGTGCCAGCTTCAGAAAATAAACAAAATAGTTTTCCCATTATATGAGATCTAGATTTATAACTTTATAATTTGTACAATAATAACTCATGTCTTATCACTTAAAATTTGCATAGACATTCATGAACCAGTACCAATCACAATTCCTACAGTTTCAAAATAATGCCAAAATAGCAACCTGGAAACTGTGAGGACACTACACTCTGTCCCCACGATTTCTAGAAAGAATTCATCCTAGTGCTCTTCACTGTATCTTCACTTGTCCTCTGTTGTGATGGATGCTGCCTTATTTCATCTAAGAATTTTATTCTTAAAACAAATAGTTCTAAGAAATAAGCAACTTTATTTTCATTTCAGAGGCACCATGTGCCCTGGAGCCCTCTAAAAATTATAGAAAAATTTATTTTTTCTTTTTGTTTTTATCTGATATATGATTTATTGGGGAAAAATTGGATATATTCTACCTGGACAAACCCATAAACATTAGTATTCTTATATTTAATTATTGGTATGTTGGATTTAATAACTCAAACTCTATTCACATTGGTATGGCATTTATACCTGGAAATATAAGGAGTTTTATTCTGTAGTCATTTTAGAACATTGAAATTTGACATTGTGCTACATGCTATTAAAAAATGTATTACTGCACAGTGAACACCCAAGAGGGCTTCCTAATTCCCTTGGCTTTGACTCTGTGCTAGAGCAATATCTGATCTTTTTCTCTGCGTTGAAAGGAGTATTTATCCTTTTAAATGTATTCAGAAAGCCAGCACATTATACTACCTTAATTGAAAAATAAATATATTAAAAAACTCAGACATTACCCCCTGAAATTTATAATCTAAGAAATAGCTCAGAACATTTACACAAGCATACTTTACATTGTGCTAAAGAAACGTTCCTTTTACAAATACATAAAGAAATAAAGTACTTACAATGTATACTGCGTAGGGTCAAGGACATTTGGGAGAGAAGGTGTTTGAAAAGTATGTTGTAGAATGTGCAAATTTGGAGTGAGTTTTAGAAATCAACCCTGGCTTTTAGGAACCTCAAATAATGGAAGGTTTGAGGAATAAAATTTTATGGCCAACTATGTTTCAGAGTATTTCAGATACAGGATATGGCCTGTAGACATTTAAAAATTATGTGTTACTACCTTAAGATTTTTTAAAATAATGTTGAATTGCCCCATAATAGTGACTGGCTTTAAATGTCTATAATATAAATGAGGAAAAAATTCTCTCAACTATATAAAAACATTTATAAATCATTAATTTGTTTTATGAAGTTTGAAGGCTCATGAAAATATATATATTGTTCTTTATTATTGATGAAAATTTTACTGAAGGCTTAAAAATGAGATTCCATGTGTGATGTATAGAAACCCATTTATTAAAGCATTTCAGCCATTAAAACTTCTGAAGCCCCAGGGATAGGAACCTGTTCATAACTGTACTGTTTTGCTTTGTTGGGGGTTGTAGGCTGGTTGACTAAAAACTATGATTGACATTGGAAAATCATCTTATTTGGTTTAACATTGAGTTTTTGGGAAATACTTCATCATGCAGGCCTATAGTACTTTTTAATTATTTGGCTTAGGAAGCATGCCGTCAGAATTCTGCTCAGAAGAATCAGGGGATGCTGGAAAGGGCCAGAGCATAGTCAAGTCGTCACTTTATATTTCAGTAATGCTTGAAACTGTTTTCTGCATCTGTCCTTTCAAACTGCAGTTGTTATTGGTGTATGAAACTTATCTACATTTATTCTGCCTATTTAATTATTCAACAAACATTGATTAAGACCTTTGCTTATATCCTATGATAGGATAGCAAAGCTTGGTATTTGTAAAACTTGGGGGAGACCAATTAGGACAGTTAGACACACTTAATAAATAATTTCAATCATGATTACAAAGCAGAGACATGTGCTTGCCCTGGGCAATGTTACAGAAGCTACCTTTAGTAACATTAGAGTTAAACAAAGAATGTAAGTGCTCACAGCATCCTCCTCCCTATTAATTGAGATATTATAAGTTCTTCATTGATTCATAAGATATTGTATCAGATATCTTGGTGGCAAGGAACATTTTTGCATGGAATTCCAGATTTATTATAACTTTCCTCCTTTAAATGGAAATTAAGAAGGTACATAGAAACACTTCATGTCCTTTTATTGTTTCTTACTTATTTTTACTTTTTCCTGTGAGATCATGGAAAAGTTTCAAAAATCAACTGCTCAATGTTAGGTATACATGAATGGGAGAAGTCAGATGATTTTAGGAACTCTGCATATTTAATGTCTTTTTCAAGACAGTCAAACTGGAAAACATATTTAGTACTGCTGCTCACTTAACTCTAAGGATATTTATGTGATTATTCCTGTCTGCCTGGAGGGAGGAGGAAGGCAAGGCCTGGGACATCACATGTTATGCATAACTGAGAGTAGGGAATCACACTCCTGGGGATGTCACCTGAGTCAAAAGAGTGGCCCCGGGGAGCTCCATGGCAGTGCAGGAATGCAGGAAGTAAATTAGGAAGCATTTGTAGAGGTTAAAGAGCTAGAATATGTTATCGTAAAGGTATGCAACTTGAAAGGGCAAAGCAGAAGAGAAACTGAAGAAATAAATTGAAGAAAAACAGGGCAAGCCTAGACAAGTTCAAGGAACTTGGAAGCCAGTTCAGGAAACACTCTCGGGAACACAGTCATCCTTCCCTGTCATGAGTTTTCTCGTTTTTGGATCTCTCTTTGCCTTTGAAGGAAGGCAGAATTACCCCAGATATACTGACAGTGCTAATAAGATTGATAGCTTTGAATTTTTCTGACAGATTTAGTGTTTGTTATGTCTATATATTGGCTATAGATATTTTTATGGATAGTTAAAGAATAAAAAGCTAAAGTTGAAATAGTAGTTAAATTTTATTATCTACTGTGTACAAATTTTATGATCTACTAGGCACAACTAAGTTTTTAGTGAATATAGATGAAGAGTACTGTATCTTTGTTTCACTAAATCCCTCCGTAGTCGACAGTTGCTTTTCTTAACTGGTCTCTATAAATGTTTCATGTCCTATAGCGCAACAGTTTCATTTCAGGTGAGGAATTGTTTCTGCACTAAATGAGGAACAGATACAATGTCAGTTACTGAGAGGTTAAATCTGTGGAGCAGATAACCCACATCTGGAAACTGGAAACAGCCCATCCATTATTTACCTGTGACTTGTGGCAGCACTGTATCCTTGGACTGATGACTTCCTCCATCCCACCCCAACACACACAGGCATCACTCCCAAAAGGAACAACACAGAGCTGGTTGTGAGTGAGTCTCATTCTTTCAAAAGAGACTTTCTGATGAATTTGTTCTGAGTATTCCTGAGCGAGATGTTCGAAGAAGTTAGTGCACTTTTTCCCAATACAATTCAGTCCTTTTTTATTTTCCAGCTCAAAAGATTGAATGAGATGTTGTGTGTGTGCTGCTGTGACGCAAAGAGAAGGGAAAATTACTCACTGCCTACATATTATTTTTTTTTTCCTCAAGATATTCATGGCTTTTGGTATTCTGAAATTTGGAATGACCCAACCCACACTGGAATAATATATTTGCCCGAGATAAAAGGAAATGATAAAGCATATGTAATGTATGAGGTATAAAAGCAAGTTCAAAGTGTCTGATTCTCTAGGCCTTTTTATTAAAGTCTTTGAAATGTCTAAAAATGGTCCTGTTTGGAACTCTTCTTAATTCAGTAGAGCTTTGCTTTTCACTGACTTACCTCTAAAGGATGAGGACAAATGGCAAGAGATTCTGGCTGCACAGCACAAAGCTACCCATGAAAGAACAGATTTATTTATTTGTTTGTTTTTAAATCTGGTATCTTATTTTTTTAATTTATATGAACTTTCCTTTATGCTCAAAAATACAGCCATGTTCAGCTTAATAATACAATTCTTCATTTACTTATCCTTGATTTTTCCAGACAGCCCCAACCCACTACCTCTCATCTCATCCTTCACCCCATTAATGAGAAAAGGAAAATTTTGTTCCTGGAAAATGTGCTGTTTTATTCTGTAGCACTAATTTGAGAAACGTAACAAGCATAGACCCATCCCAGAAACAAACCCCAGTTCACGAAACTTAGAAAGGACTAGGCAAATTCTAGTGAAACTGTTTCAGACCTCAGTTCACTGTCAGCCTAGCACATATTATATGGCTCAGGGATTTAAATCTTACCGTTAGGATTTTGTGAACACTATAAGTCTGTAGAATAGTTAATTGAATAAAACTTGAAAACCTAATTGAATATCTTGAACAAAATATATACTCAAAACAGAAGGGAAAATATTTTATAAATCTGTGACTTCGTAATATCACTGACTCTGAAACATTTACAAATTGCTTTACTTCACTAGGTTTTTTGACTATATTTATTTGACAATTGGCTCCCTTTTACAGAATGTTGTACTGTGCTATAACTTAACAACTAAAATAACAGTTAATTATTTTTTCCAGACTGGAAATGTCAGAATTATTTCATTGTAGCTAGCAAATATGTATTAAGATACTTTTCAGCTATTACTCCAAAATACCCTATTCCTTCCCTCATGCCCTGAAGCAGAACTGCTGCTTTCTAGTGCTTTATATATAACCAATAATTATTTTCTTATGTTGCATTCCGGTTATTTGTATACCTGTTTGCCTCTTACTGTCCCCCAAACTAGAAACTCCTCAAGGGCAGCGTTGGGATAGTGTTCACTCTGACACATAGAGGTTTCTCAGTACATGTGAATATTATTGAAAGGATAGCATTAGAGAAAAAGAATGAATGCTCTAGCCCACTAGTCCTCTTGTTGTTTTAAAAAAAAGAATCTATTAGTTTTCTTCTTACAGATAATTATGCGTCACATGGAGAAGGCCATGGTTTTGGAAAACTCGTAGTGGAAATGACAGTAGGAAACAATAAAGCCAGATCATCACTGTATCTGGTACAGCTCACAGTCTTCTCTGCCTTATTCTACTTTCTGTTTTTCTCGTTCTGACTCATACTTGGGTATATGGGATTCAGGAAGTTTATTCAAAATAGTCTAAAATTAGTGGGCAGCCTAGCTCTGGTATAACAGAAAGAGAGCACTCCCTGGAGTCGGAAGATTTTGATTTGTGTCTAGAGTAAGTAGCTGACTAGAGTATGGCCTTGGGCCATTTATTTTACCTCTCTAATCCTTACTTTGCTGACCTTTAAAATGAAAAAAAGTAATAACGCTAGATCTTGCTTACCATACAAGATCACTGAGAAAGTCAAATGAAAAAATGTATAAAAAGGATTTGTATACTTGATTTAATTTTAAAAAAAAAAAAAAAAAAAAAGACCTGCTTATAAATCTCACCTCTACAATCTGTGTTATCTTTCTGTCTTAACTAATTGGATAAAATGACTGGAAGTGTAAATCAGACTGGCAAATGTGAAATTAAAATTTTCTTTCTTAAGCATGCAACTATTTTAGCATAAAAAGAATAATTCATTTTTTTCTACAAAAGCATTCTTAAATTCATAGGAACTTTCATCTATTCATTTTCTTTTTTTTTCTTTTTTATATTTTTATATTTAAAATTTTTTTTTTTACTTTTTTTCTTTTAGTCACCTTGCTGATAATGCTTTCATTAAATCTTATACAATTATAACAGTGCTTAGTATTACCAGAATTTGGATTAAATTTCTTTAGTGAGCCAGTATGTTATTTGATATAATGAAGATCACCTAAAGCCTTCTTGTGTTTTTCTTAAAGAAATAGGTGTTTTCACTTTATTCTCTATTTTGAAAAAGTTTAGGCTAGTTTTTTTTTTTTTTAAAAAAGTACAAAGAGGAAATTTTGAATAATTCATTAAGTGTCTTTGCTGAGCTTATTCCTCATAAACTATTACACTTGCTGTCTACATCTGTAGCTCATTTCCTTGGGAGGTAAAGCAATGACAGTAAAACTCCAGCAGTACAATCTACATCAGAATATTTGATTAGTGTTTTGAAGTTTTGTCCCTAGACCTCATATTTTAAGTTAATTTAACTCTTAATTGTCTAACAGAGTACAGGCAAAAGTTAAGAGAATATTCATGAGCAATTTTCCTCCTCTTAGAAGATATGATTATAGCTTTACAGAATTTGGCAATATAATATAGATGAAGTAAAAGTAAATCACTCGTACTGGAACTTGTCCAAGATTGAAATTTTCAAAATATAGAGTTATCCAAGATGTGGCTGTGTGGGCTTCGGATAGTTTCCAAGAATGACATTCTTACGTATAAAATGGACACTTCAATTTTAAAATGTTTGTAGTATAGTTCTGTAATTAATATTCCAAATAATACCTTTTTATTGCTATTTTAAATTTTAAGTGAAATGGAAGTACTATTGAGATTTGAGGATGGTGGTGGTGGCAGCAGCAGTGTTTTTAAATCTTCTTGAAGCCCCTTCATCCTCTGCCACTCCAAAAACAAACAAACAAAAAACACAGATCATTGGCAATGGATCTTATTTGAATCTTGAACAAACTGACAAAGTCTCTTGAAAAAACAGCCAGGGAAATTTGAATAGTTATGACTACCTGATGCTCTTAAGAAATTATTGTTAATATTTTAGATGCAATAACCATATCGTTATAATACATTTTTAAAGTCTTTGCAGAGATACATAATAAAATAGTTACAGATGAAGTAATATGATATCTGGAATTTGCCTCAAAAAAGTTTCGGAGAGGTGGAGTGAATGGGGGTTTAGATGAAACAGGATTGGCCATCTATTTATAGCTGTTGAAGTTTTATTATGGGTACTTCAGTTTAATTATACTGTTCTCTCTACTTTAGAATATATTTGAAAATATTTGTAATAAAAGAAAATTTTAATATATGTCAAAATAAATGCTATCCTAGATCAAGGACCAAAAAAAACTTTAAGAAAGCTAAGAAACAAATAGAATACATAAAGTGGAATGCAAAAAAAAAAAAAATGTGATTAATCCAACAGAAATCTTTAAAAAGGAGGGAAAGAGTAATGCTATAGACTAAATGTTTGTGCCCCCACCTCCAAATTTGTATGTTGAAACTAATCCCCAGTGTGAGAGTATTTAGAGGTCAGGCTTTGGGGAGGTGATTAGTTCATGAGGGCTTGGGATAAGTGCCTTTATAAAACAGGCCCCGTAGAGATCCTTTATCCCTTCTACCATGTGAGAGGATATAGAAAAGACAGCTGTCTATGAACCAGGAAGTAGGCCCTCACCAGACACTAAATCTGCAGGTTCCTTAATCTTGGACTTCCCAGTCTCCAGAACCCTGAAAAATAAATTTCTTTGTTTACAAGCCACCCAGTGTATGGTATTCCTTCCTAGGAGCCCAGACAGACTAAAAGAACTAACAAAAGTCAGATAAACATAAAAGAAACAAATGATAGATTTAAACCAACTATATTGATAAACTACATTAAATGTAAATGATCTAGACACTCCAAATAAAAGAGAATATCTAACTAGATAAAAAGGCAAATGTAACTATTTGCTATCTAGAAAAACAAAATTAAATATAAATACATGCATGAGTTAGAAGTAAAGGGATGGAAACATATACCATACATAACTAATCATATGGAAACTGGAGTGGCTTTGTTAATATTAGACAAAGAAGACTCTAGGACTATTATCAAAGAAAGAGGGACACTTCACAATAAAGTGGCCAATTCGTCAAGACATAAAAATCTTAAATGCATTCCTCTAATAACAGAGCTTCTTAGAAATCAGTTAAAAATAATTTTTTTAACAAAAATTCCCAAATATCTGAACATTAAATAACACATTTCTAAATATTTCATGCTATAAAGAAGAAATCTCAAGGTCATTAGAAAATATTTTCAACTCAGTTAAAATGAAATTATAACATATTAAAAATGTTAGGGTACAACTAAAGTGATGCTTGAAGGCAAATTTATACTATTACACATTTAGTTAAGTGAAATAAAATGTGTCCAACAAAGATTCGTACACTATTGTTTGTAGCATCCTTATTCATAACAGATAAAACTGGAAAATACCTAGATGTTACTTCAATAGGTAAATAGATAAACAAATTACGATTTACCCATATAATTAAATACTACCCAGCAATAAATGGAATAAATTACTGATATATCCAATAACCTGGCAGAACTTCAGAAACATTACGTTAGGCAAAAGAAGCTGGACACAAAATGATGTATACTGTACAAGCTTTTATATAAAATTCTAGAAAAGCAAAACTAACCTCTCATGACCAAAAATAGATCAGTTATTGACTAGGGTTAGGCATAAAGGAACTTCATGGTGTTACAGAAACGTTCAGTAACTTGTTTGTGGTGGTTACATGGGTTTATACATTGTCAAAACTCATTCACTTACACTTAAAATGGTATACTTTACCTTTTATGTATTATACATGAATAGGTGATTAAAATGGTGGATTACTTGGCTTTTAAGAATTATGACATACAGAATTATATTTTTCTAGCTGTTTTTAAAGGGCAGATTAATTCTACTTTTAGCAAATAGCATTTGGTGACACCATTAGTCACAGGCAAGATTCTCCTGGTACTGTTATTAAAAGCCAGATTCAACAGTTTACCCTTAAAAGCAAATGAGTAGCCACACTGATGTTTATCTGTTCTTCTAGCCACCCTTTCTTTATTTTTTAATTCAAGTTTTCATTTTTAAATAATTACATATTTAATGCAGTTTTAAGAAATAATATAGAGATCCTATGTACTCTTTACCCAGTTCCCCTCAATGATAACATCTTGCATTACTGTGACACCAGAACATTGACATTGATTCAGTCCACTCATTTGGTTCAGATTTCCCATTTTACTTGTACACACGCATGTATGTGTGTGTGTGTTTTATTCAGTTTTATCACATGTGTGGGCTTATATATCTGCAGGCACAGTCAGAATACAGTTCCATCACCACAAGACTTCCTGGTGGTGGTCTTTCATAAGCACACCCACTTTCTTCCCACCCCAGTCCCCAAGTCCTCTCTGGCGCTGTCCTTAACCCCTCACAGTGATTGATACGTTTTCCGTTTCAGTAATTTGGTCATCTAAAGAATGTTTAATAAATGGAATCATACAGAGCCCTCATTGGGGATTGACTTTTTACTCAGCGTAAGTCTCTGGCTATTCATGTTATTGTATCTATAGTTCGTAACTTTTTATTGCGGAGTACTATTGTAGAGTAGAGCATGGATATATATTACTTTTTGTTTAACCATTCACCCATTAAAAGACATCTGGATTGTTAACAATTTCAACTTATAAAAAGCTATTTTCAAATATCTTGATTTATTACCTGACAAAATTTATAACAACTGTTTCCCATAGTATAATTTAAGCATTTTGGAGACTTCTCAAATATTAAGATATTAGCTCTCTTTATATGCTATTGAAAATACCTTAAGATCTTTTCCTGAGTCTGTCTGAGGAAGTTTGTGTGAAGAAGTTACGTCTTTCAGGTACAGTGGAGTTTCATTTACTTAGCACCTTGTGGATTAGATTTTATCACAACTGAGAACATGCTTTTTAATGGACCATCTTATAATTGGCAGGTCATGATAAATGCAATCAGATAAAAGTCTGTGTGACTTCTAATTCCAGCCTAGGGAAAAACGTATCCAGTAGCATTTAGGAGAAAGGGTGCCCTGTTCAGGGGACAGAATTGTCTCCTGTTACTGGGAAACAGTGATGCATAGGCACCTAGAATCAGTTAGATATTCCTCTTCAGGATACCTTATTATCTGTTGGGCAAAGGTGTTGGTTCTGACATATGCTTCATTCCCTTTAAAATGGATTAAGAACTTTCGGTCAGATCTTTCAACTTCAGTGGTTCCAGACAAGATCAAGGGAATCAACCCCAAAATACAAACTTGTCATCAATTTTTTTTTCTTAATTTTTAGTGAAATCAGGTTCTCAGAAGCCTTTGTGAAACTTTTATACGTTCGTATACAAATTGGTCTTGTGATTTTAAATAATCTGTTCTGCTGTAGCTAAGATTTTGCCACTGTAAGCTTTTTTTTTTTTTTTTTCAGTTAGCAATCAATATCAGGAAGAAGGCTGTTAAAATTGCAAAGAATGTGCTACTGCTAAGGAAAGTGTCTAATGAATAGACCAGCCATTAATTGTCTCTTGCTGTTAGGTCCAATTACCTATCAAACTACGCAAAGCCTGCCCACAGCTTTCTGCTCTCTGCCTGTGTTTCGAAAATGTCCTTTTAGCAAACAAAAGTGCAGAAAAAACTAGGTAACTCCCTTTCTCCACCGTTTGTCTAAGACCTCTGGACTTAGACTTGCCAACTCTGATCCGGTTTCTTTGAGGGCTAAGTTACTGAGGAAGTGCGGCCCCCAACCCCCTTCACTTCCCTTTGCCTTTTTAATGGGCAGTTTATTTAAGCAGAATGGATTTTTATTTTTAAACATAACTCCTAGCAGTATTTATAACTTCTGTAAACCTTTTTTTAAGAAATATTTTAACATGTTTTTAAATGCAGTAAATCAGTGTTATAGTTGGTTCAGACAGCTAGCCTATGGGAGTAAGGTCTCTGAAAGAAAAACCGATCAGAGGAGGAAAGTAACACAGGCCGGAAAGACTCATATATCCTGCCGGCTCTCTTTCACAATGTTCCCAGAGTCCCACTTCCTCATGCCCTGGTCCAGCCTCCCTCATCTCTCCCCTGGATTATTGCTGCCGCCTCCTCACTGGTCTCCCTGCTACAGCCGTGGCCCTGTCTCTTCCCACAAAGCAGCCATAGCCACGCTGACCCTTTAAAAATGGAAGCCAGATCACACACTCTTCTGTTCAGAACGCTGCAGTGGCTTCCCACATCGTGAGAGTCTAAGAACCACGCCCTGCAGGTCCTCCACACTCTGGCCACGTGCAGCACACACCTCTGTGACCTGGCCTCTCGCCACCACCCTTGCAGCTGCCCGGCAGCCTTCCCCCTAGGACTGGGCACTTGTCTGGACAGCTGTCCTCTCAGCGGTCTGTAGGGAGCGCGCTCTTCCTTCTCTGCCCAGCGGGCACCTTAGCACAGAGCCTTCCCCGAGAGCCCTGTCAAAACAGCCAACCACCTGCCCTCAGGTCCTGCCGCTACTCGCGCTGCTCTATGTTTCTCTTTAGTGTTCATAATTCCACTTTTATATTTAACATGTAAATAGAAACTTATCTATATGTCTATCCATCTGTTTTCTGTGCACTCACCCAGAACGTAAGCTCCGTAAGAGGAGACTTTTTCTGTTAGTTCTGCAGCACAGACTAGAGCAGTGCCTGAGCCTAGGAGTCACTTAGTACGTCTTTGGTGAGTAAATTAATTAATTAACCAGTCTGTATGCCCTTTACTTTATGCCACATTAATAAAAGCAACAGAATAAGCTATGAGCAAAGGAACCAGGGAATACCAAAGCTATTCAATCAGTATAACATGAGTATGGTAAATAAATTGGTTTTGACAGGTTATTATTATTAATCTAACAGTTTCTGAGAATGAATGTTAAACTCTACCATTATGATTGTGAGGTTGTCAGTTTCTCTTTGGAATTCTGCACTGTTGCTTCATATAGCTTGAAGTGTATTATCAGGTATTTTTAAGATTAGAACTATTGTATTTTTCTGACAGAATGAAGATTTTATTATAATGTGTTAATTATCCCTGATAACTATTCTTCTGTGAAATATATTGTGTATTTTCACTCACTTTCTTTTTGTTAATACTTAACCCATTACATCTTTTTTCCTTCATATAGATAACTGTATCAATATGTATAGGTATGTGTCTCCTAAATAGTATATATGCAGCCTGGGCAACATAGCAAGACCCTATCTCTAAAAAAAAGAAAAAAAATTTAAATTAGCTTCATGTAGTGGCATGTGCCTGTAGTCCTAGCTACTCCAGAGGCTGGGGCAGGAGGATCACTTGAGTCCCGGAGTTTGAGGTTGCAGTGAGCTATGATGAAACCACTGCACTCTAGCCCCAGCAACAGAGTGAGACCCTATCCCCCCCCCCCAAAAAAAGGAAGGGAAAAAAAGAAAGAACTTAAAGAACTTAGTATATGGACTTAAGTAGGGTTAGTATCTTAAAATGTCAGTGATATTAAAATTTATCATTAATATGTTCTCTTACTGATAGATTTTACCATACCCTAATCTGTTACTAAAATAGTCAATCCAATATGATCAGATAATTTAGTCCTAAACCTCATAAGAGGAAATGCATTTGAATTCATTAATCTCTGTGACTTCCCTACATTTACGTCATTTTACAACTTCATCAAAAAGTACTTCAAAATATTTTTATGAATGTGTAAATTTCTTCTAAACTAAAATTACTTTAAATCATTTATAATTTGGTTTTCAATTCATGTAAATTTTTAATTTAAGGCTCTGTTAATTCATAGCAATTGAGAAACAAGTTGATGATCTCCCCAATAATGCTAGCGATGCTACTGATTAAAAGTGTGGCAGTCAATTGCCAGCTCTATTCTTATTACAAATTTTCTCCTCAAATTTAAGTTGTAAAGCATATAATGATTTTTTAAATGCTGCTCTATTTGGAATTTTATAATGATGTGACAGGTAAAGTACAGGGAGTTTTAATGAAGTTATTGCTCTTATATTAATAGCTGTGACAGTTAATATTGCTTCAGGCCTATGAAATGGAAAACCATGTTCTTATCACCCATCCTGGAGTTTTATTTAACCAACCTAGTACCTACCATTAAATGTACTTATTTTTTCAATAACTGAATATCAATTGCCTTGATATAGGCAATATTATCTCTTCAAATTAAGTTTTAACAACAAAAATTTTCCCTTCTGTTCATTACCAAGGTCTTTACATTTCTTAAATGTACAGTTTGTTTAAATAACCTATCAGCGGGTTTTATGGTTAATTATGGTCAGTGGGTAAATGAGAGAATGGTATAGTTGCAAATGCCCTTGAAAGTGATATGCACTACTCTGGCGATTACTCCACTGTGCCTTTCCTTGGCAGGCATTGCTAATTGATAAGGGTCTGCTTTCCTAAGGAGTCTCCAAGCACCCTAAAAGAATCTTCCTCAACATAGTATTCTAGGTCTCTACTTCCAATTGATCTTATTTTTTACAAACCAGTGAAATTCTGGATTCTAATCCAGCCATTTCTTTTTACAGATTAGGAACTAAATCTCAGACAGTTTAAGTGATTTGCTAAAACTCTCAAAACCAATTAGTGGCAAAGCTAGGAAAAGAAAATTAAGTCTGCTGCCTTCCAATTCAGCCCTCTTCCTCCTAGCACTAGTACATTGTGTGAATTTTCCTGTGTAATAATCTTTTTATTCAACTGTCTGACTTTTTAAATAATCTTTAAATGGAATATTTCTAAATTTTGAATCTTAGCTTTGTGACAAGGGAAATTAGGCTAGGTCATGAGGTCAACCCTTTCAAGCAAATTGTCATCATCTCTGGGCAAACTTATAAAATTGTCTTTTTATGGCTGTGTGGTTTGTATTTTGTTTATGACTCTACTACCTATAGCAGATTCAGTTGTTCCAAGCCCTCCTTGAAGATAGCCCTGCCAATTTTTACTCAGCATAAGTTGCATTCCTATTTATATTATCCTCAGAAGAGATTTCAGCCACAAAGTGTTCTGCTGTTTACACTTTTCATTCAAAGCACGTCAGCACCAATTATCTTTCTGCAAAAAATGCCAAGGATTTAAATATATATTCCCAGTTTGGGAAGTTCAATGGCAGTTTTAGAGTTGCCCTGATTTTTTTCATGTACCCAAAAGATTGGGATAGGTCCAACTAAATATCACAATAAACATTACATATAAGTTTTCTCAGCAAGGATCTATTTTTCATTGAACTGCAGAAAAAGGTGGACATCAATCTTCATTTTGTAATTGGCATACATCAGCTGCTCCACTACAGATAGGACGCTCTTCTTACTCTAAGGATTCTGACAGGTTACAAATTATGCTGTTATAAATTTGATTCTCTCTGGACCAATTAGCTGGAAGTTCTACCAAATTTTTTTCTGAGGCATGTGAACTCATGATTTAGTCAGTGCTTCTCAGTTGCCAGACTTTAGTTATGTGAATGTGTTATCCTGCTTTGTCTCAAACATGTTCTTGTATAATAGGTCTAACTTTAAAAAGCATTCAGTTGCTGCATTTCACTGACATGCATTCTCTACCTTTTGAATTGCTATTAACTGTACACACTCATTTGTGGCCTTGATTTTTCCAATCTTTTTGATCTAGCAGTTAGTGAAACCTTAGATTTTCTTTTTTGAGCTGTCATACTTATTTCATTTATTTGGTTTACTCTGCCAGTTCTAGTGGAAATGAAGCTTATTTTTACTGTAATTTGAGAGGTTACTCTGGGTGGGTCCCTGTAAAAGTGTACTGTAAGAGGTGCTACTATTCAAAATTAAAGAACAGAACACTGATTTTCAAGGTGAGTTGTACCTTCCCCAAAATTGGGAGAAGAGGGTGAGGATGGTGAGATTGCGTATAGTTTGAAACCAGCAGCACCTTTGTGTCATTACTCTGATTTACTTGGGGGACAATTTGTAAATTATATTTTAATTTATGATTAATTATAATTATATAGAAGCATGTTGTTTCATTACTCTGATTTATTTTGGGGACAATTTATACATTGTATTTTTAATTCATAATTATAATGCTATATTATTTTATAACATGTTCATATTATATATTACATCTCATATATAGATACATTAGCAAGTTTATATATAATTATAATTAATTATACTTGTAGAAAGTATTTTGAGCTTCATTTATTACTGAAGAAGTGTGAGAGATCTTTATGTTTATACAGAGGTGTCATGGGAAATATCCCAGAAGCTTAGGAAAGACTTGAATGGAGGTGATCTGTCCCATCAATCTCTTCATACTGGCCTGAGGTGTTCCTGGGAGGCCGCACATGCTCTGCAGGGAGGCCAAACACAGGAACTGGAGGGCCTATCTTGGAGAGAAGCACTTGCTTTACAATTAGAAAAAGTTAAAGGGCTCTTCTTATGCATAATAGATAATTGTAAATTTTTGACGAATTTAGAGTTGCTTGAGGATCTAGATTTTTTGTTTTTTTTTTTTTTTTTTAGAGTCTCACTCTGTTGCCCTGAGTAGAGTGCAGTGGCATCATCATAGCTCACTGAAACCTCAGACTCCTGGGCTGAAACTGCCTTAGCCTTCGGAGTTGCTGGAACTATAGGCGTGCACCACACCAGGCTAATTTTTTCTACTTTTAGTAGAGACTGGGTCTCCCTCTTGCTCAGGCTGGTCTCAAACTCCAGACCTCAAGCATTCCTCCCACCTTGGCCTCCCAGAGTGCTAGGATTGCAGGCATGAGCCCCTGTGCCTAGTCTGGGGATCTAGATTTTAATTTACTATTAATTAAGGTTTTCAGTTTCTTATTCAGGTCAATTGATCTTCATTTAACATTCCAAAGTCCCTATATTAGTAATCTATTGCTATGTAACAAAATTCCCCAAAACAACATAATCAACTTCAAATAATAAATTTTGTTGTTTCACTCAGTTTCTCTGGATCAGGAATCTAGGAATAACTGAGCTGAGAGGCTCTGGTGCAGTGTCTCCTATGAGACTGCAGTCCTCTGCAGGCTTGACGGGAGCTGAAGGACCCACTTCCAAGGTAGCTCCCTCATGTGCAAGCTAATGCTGGTTTTAGTCAGACAGGCTTTAGTTTCTCTCATCATGTGGAGCTTTCTCCATTGGGCTGCATGAGTGTCCTCATGACATTGCAGCTAGCTTCAAAGTGAGTGATCCAAGGGCAAGAGACAGAAGCCATAGTATCTTTGATTAAGTAGGTTCAGAAGTCACACCATTGTTCCACAATGTTAAAATTAGCTACACAGGTTACCACTATCCAGAGGGAGCTACACAGGGCATGAACACCAAGAAGGATCACTGGGGCTCCTCTTGGAGGCTGACTCCCACAGCCCCAAATAAAGATCACTTTAGAAGTAGCTTTTTATCAAAATGGTAACTCTTTGTTATGTTTACATGGATGGGATATGTGGTTTGAATTGTGACTGGTTTACAGCGTGTGTGTGTACCATAACGGGCTTATAACATGTATCCATTAGCTTTTCGTTTTTGATTTGAAAGAACACTTAACATCTCAGAATATGATTAGATCCCCTGCTTTATGTTTATCACTCTCACAGAATAAAAGTTACCAATATGAGACAACAAAAGGGATGCAATTGTCCTCATAATCTATGTGAAACTCACTGAAATATTTAGCTAATTTAGAAGAGACAGATTATTAGATTGCTCCTCATTTTTGTGTCAAATCACCACTTATATATTTTTCCATATTGCTATTATTTATGAAAACAGTAAACCATATTCTGCTACAGAACCACAATATAAATGAGGAAAATACTGAGCTGAAATGAGAAAATAACATTATAATTATAGCTCAGGAAATGCAAGTCAGAAATCCAAAATAAGTTCAGTGTATGCTGAAAATGTTAGCATTTTTTAATGTACTTAAAGATAATTATATTGCAAACATAATACAATTTTTACCATTGTTTCCCAGTTGAAGGGCTTAGGAATGCTTGCATGTTTGCTTTAAATCATGTTGTTTTCATAGGAACAGAGTTTATACAAATAATGAATAGTTTCCACTATCCATTACTTACTATAACCTACCCTAGGCAAGTTATCAAGGAGCACTTTTTAGGTAATTATGTTTTAAGTTTTTAAAATGAGCCTGATTTGCACCAATTTCAAGAGTAAAACAAATCATCTTTCTAACTGGAAATTTGGCAGTATGTTTCAAGAGACTTAATAATGTCCATATCCTATAATAAGCAGCTTCACTTCTAGAAATGTGTTATAAGGAATAACTAGGAAATAAGTCACGATGCATATGTCCATGGCAGCATTATTATTTAAAATTATAGAAAACTATCTAGCAGACAAATGATAAAATAAATGATGCTACATTGTTATGTTAGTTGGCATACAGACTGAACTGCTGAAGCCAGAAGGCCTGTATACACAAATAAATTTATTTCAGTCATGTTCCAGAAGTTTAGAGGCTGTACCCCACAGTATTATGTGGACCTAGGTTTCCTCTCATTTTCCACAAGTCTCTAGGGTATTATACTTTCCACATGGCTTCAGCCAGCTCACCATCACCCAGGTGGGTGCTAGCCCATGGGAATGGGGAAAAAGGAAAAAGAAGGCCAGCAGCTTTCTTTTAGGGAAATGATCTAGAAGTCTTATACCTTATTTCTGCTCACATCCCAAAGGCCAAAATGTAGTCACATGGTCACACCCGGTAAAATTAGGATGTTAATGGCTACATCCTCCATTGTGAGAGTGAATGAAATAAAAATGCTAACATGCATAACCTTGAAAACATGATGTTGTCAAGAAGCCAGTTACAAAAGGCCTTATACGATTTCGTTCATAGGAAATGCCCTTAATAGGGAAATCCATGGAGACAGAAAGTAGACTAGTAGTTGCCAGGGGCTGGGGGAAAGAGGGAGGGAAAGTGACTGCTCATGGGTATGGGGTTTCTTTTTGGTGTGATGAAAATGTTCTAAAATTAGATAGTGAGGATGGTTACACAACTCTGCAAATATACTAAAAATCACTGAGTTGTATACTTTGAAAGGATAAATTTTATGGTATGTGAATTATATCTCAATAAAACTGTTAGAAAAGAAAAAAAAAAGTCCCAGTGCATAAAAGGGCAACAAGGAAACTTTCCTTTCTCAGCCCTGGCATGAATAGAGGGGAGGCCCATCTACATCAAGAGTTTAAAACCAGAAGTCAGCCCTTATGTGGATCTCGTTCTCAATTCGTGTTTGCTGTGTCCATAAAACTTTCAAGAAGGATTTAGTCTAAAGTGGTTCAGTTCTGCAGCACCTCCAGGTGTCTAGCACGGCAAATGTAAATCCTCTCTGGAAATACCGACCTCAATCTAAGCCTCAAATCATTCCGTAGATAAAATTTCAAAGAAAACAAGCAGCTCACAGCACAAATCACAAAATATTAATGTACAAAGGAACTAGGCACCATGAGTAGGAATCAGTGAAACACCCAGGCACAGTAATAAACCTGCAAAGCTTGCAGGTATTAGATTTGTTAGACAAATGTGAAATCACCATGATTAAGATATTAAAAAGAGAGAATTTAAGAAATATGAGCAGAGAATAAACAGATTTATAGTTATAATTATAAAATAATTTAAAAATTCTAGAATAGAACTATATGGTAAATTTAGTTTACAACTGTTTACATTTATCAGCAGATTTGACTCAGCAGAATAAATGAACTAGAAGACAGATATGAAAATGTTATCCTGAATGCAACCCTCAAAAAATAAAGAAGAAAAATATTAGAGATCAAGATAAAAGGGAGGTTAGGATAAGAAGTTTAGCATACTTCAACAGAATTCTAGAAGGAGAAAATAGGGATAATGGGGACGATACTATATTTGAACATGTGATAACTGAGAATATGCCATAATTTTGAATCCATGGCTTTAAGAAGCCTAAACCATGCCAGCAGTGTAAGGAAGACCATATCCACGCTAAACATGTTACAGTGAAACTGCTAAACAACAAAGAGGGAGAAAAATCTTAAAAGCAACTAAAGAGGGTGGAAAAAGGAATCATCTTCAAGGCAAGAGCAATTAGACTGACAGCTTATTCCTTCAGAAGAGAATTTAATTATATCCTTAATATGCTGAGAGAAGATACACGGTTAAAAACTTTAGACAAATTCAATTTAACAGTTTAATTGAGCAAAGAATGATTCGCAAATTGAGCAAAGAATGATTCGTGAATTGGGCAGCCCCAGGACCAAGAATAGGTTCAGAGCAACTCCAGGGCTGCTATGCCACGTGGTTGGATAATATTTATAGACAGAAAAAAGAAAGTGATATGCAGAAAACAGAAATGAGGTACAGAAACAGCTGGATTGGTCATAGCTCAGGGTTTGCCTTATGTGAACCTGGTTTGAACAGTTGGCTGGCTGTGGTTCATTCAAATCTTGCTGCTATGGTTGTCTGAGACTGGGCTACTTGTTAAAAGAGTAGGTTACAGTCTGTTTACATAGCAAGTTGAGTGATAGTTCTTTATGTATAGAGCAACCTTTAGGACAAACTTAAAATATGTAAGGAGGCAAATATCTCTAGGCTAACCTTAATTTAACACCACCAATCTGTAATTCAATGCCCAGTAAAAATATCTTTCAAGTAATAAAAGTAAAGGGCTGTCAGTTTCTCAGAAATTCTCTGAATCTCAAAATGAAACAGAAAATGTACTTTACTCAAATAGTTGCAACAGAGGGAATACCCAAACATAAAGAATGCAGGGCTTTTAGAACAGGAAGAGACAAAAGCAACAGAGGGAGAGCTGCAAGTTGGGTTTGCGCTGGTCAGGCAGGTGTTGCAATCTTGCAGAAGGGAGTTGTTTTTACTTGCAGTTTGGCCCATCCCAGGCCATACATCTTGTTCTAGGAATTGTTGGCTCACAAGAGTAATTTAGAGGGAGTAGATTACTTTCTCAGTATTGGAGAATAAGGCAGAATAGTGTTAAGTTCAGGGTAGAAAATTTTACAGTTCTCCGCAGCCCCTCTTGGCCAAGGTGGACAGAGTCCAGTACTGACCAACCTTAACAGGCCTTCTGAGATCAAAGAAAAGTCATCAGAATTGGAGGCGGGGGATCAGTTTCAGGGTTAAAGTTTCCTTTTGCTTCTGTTCTGAGATAATTCGTTTTGAAATTATGTTGCTATTTAGCTTAATGACCCTAGGAATTATACATTTAATAAGAGGGATTCCTATGAAGAGGAAGAGCAGGTAAATGAATAACCTTCGGAGGAATGTTCAGAGCCAAGACTGGATTTCTATTTGGAATATCCAAATAAAGAGGTCCCCGCCCCACCCACTCAAGACAGAGTGCATCCTAGAAGGACCAGGTTGTCTCCACAGTGGATATTCAGGCTGGCTCCACATCAGAAGGCGCTGGGGGATGCACATGCAGCAGTGATTTCCAGGGACTGTACAAGTGCCCCCTCTGGAGGCTAAGATAGAAGCAGTGTTGTTTTGGCTGTTGGGGTACTTTGCAATCCCACATGAATTTTAGAATCAGCTTGTCAGTTAACTGCTGAGATTTTGATTGGATTGGCGTTGACTTGATAGATCAATTTGGGATAAATTGATGTCTTTGCCAATAAACCCATAAACAAGGTATATCTCTGCATTTATTTAGTCTTCCATATTTTTCAGCAGTTTTGTAGATTTTAGTGTACAATCTCATACATTTTGTCAAATTTATTCCAAAATGTTTGAATTTTTTTTTTAGTGCTATTGTAAATGGGGTTTTCCTGAATTCAGTTTCCAGTGATTTGTTTAACATATAGGAATAGTATGTAGATTTTTATGTATTGCTCTTCTAAAATGCAACCATGTTAAATTCACTGATTCTAGTAATTTTGTTGGTTCCATTAGATTTTCTACATATATATTTGTGTTGTTTGTAAATTTTAAAACTTTTAGTAGATAATATAGTTATATATCTTTATGACTCAGCAAAAGTGAAGGATTTTTAGCCAGTATTTAACTACTTAAAGTTCAGAATTTTGGTTCTTGAAAGACATAATAGTGAAAAGAGAAGCACCACATTGATAGAGAGGATATTTGCAATACAGTTGACCCTTGAACAAAAGAGATTTCAACTGTGCAGGTCCACTTATCTGTGGATTTTTTTCCATAAATCCAACTGGCCCTTTTTTCAGCAGGTTCTTGAATATGCAACCAAACATAAATTGAAAATACAGTATTTGCAGGATAAATGCATGGATTTTGGTATCTGCCAGAGGTCCTACAGCCAGTCCCTTGCAGATACCAAGGGACAACCGTATATATATGTGGCAAAGGCTTAGTATCCAGAATTGTGCTGCCTAAAAGGGTGGCCACAAGTCACATGTGGCTTTTGATCACTGGCAGTATGGCTTATCCCAATTGAGATGTTCTGTAAATGTAAAATAGCATACCAGATTTCAAAGACTTCATATGAACAAAAAAGAATGCACAGTATCTGCTTCATAATTTTTATATTTGATACATGTTGAAATGAAAATATTTGTGATATATTGGATTAAAATTAATTTCACCTATTTCTTCTTTTTTTTATGTGACTAGTAGAAAGTTTAAAATTGTGGCTTGCATTACATATCATAAACAATCCTGATCTACAGTATACCTAGACATTTCCTACGAACCAGTCAGAAAGAGACAAACAGTCCAGTTGGAAGATGGGAGAGAACAGACATTTACAATAGCAGATACCCAAATGGCCCATAAATATATGAAATCGGGGCTCAAGCTCTTAATCAAGAAAATACAAATTAGAACTACAATGGAATATTATTTTTATCAATCAAACTAGCAGATACTTAGAAAAGCTGGTTATGTTGCAGTACAAAGTTATCTTTCTTCCACTGCTGGTGAAAATCTAAATTGGCACAACTTCTTAGGACATAGTTTGTGTTATCTATAAAATTGACCGTGCACACATACCCTATGACCCAGCAATTCTATTTCCCTATATTTAATAGGGTAGCTCCTACACACATGTACCTGGAGATATGTTTAAAAATATATATACATAGCAGCATTATTTGTAATTTTTTAAAACTAGAAATAACAATAGAATGGATAAACTTATGTATATTCATACAAGTGTATACCATGACACCCTGAAAATGAGCTGTAGCTAAAGGTGTCAGCATGGATGAATCTAAAGCATAATGTTAAGGAATGAAACAAGTCATAAAAGAAAGCATGCAGTATTCCATTGTATTAAGTTAAAAACAGGCACAACCAAGAGATATATTTTTTTAGGAGTTCATGCATAGATAGCATCACTATCCAGAAAAACAAGGGCATAAAAAGCACAAAACTCATCATGGCAATTATCACTGGGGCCAAGGGAGGGGATGCAATCAGAGAGCTTCTAAAGTCTGATAATGATACAATTCTAAAGCCGCTGGAAAATAAATTAGTGATTATCTTATTGTTCTTTAAAGTCTACATAGATATTTTATAAATTCTTTGTGTGATAAATTTTAATGAGTTAAAGCAAGCTACAAAACAACTATGGCATGAACCTAATTTTATTTGCACACACACACACACACAAATTAGATTTTAAATATGTACGGGAAAAGAACCGTAAAGGAAGTACACTAAAATGTTTACTTCAAGATAAGATGGCTACATGTAAATGAGTAGTTGGAATTGAGTCTGGAAATTTAGGCTGCAGAGTAGATTTGATTATTGAGCTACTTTCTCTAATAGAGATCATTCTGTTAATTATGCTCTCAAAAACACAAGCATCGTTATATCACTACAGCCCTACACAGGCAAGCTTGGATATTTTAGGAAGTTTTAGATGGTTCCTACTTCTTTTTCACATAGAGAAAGCCATGACTGGTGCATTTAGATGTACAGTAGTCCTTCCTTATCCATGGTTTCACTTTCCATGGTTTCTGTTACCTGTGGTCAAGAGTGATCCAAAAATATTAAATGGAGAATTACAGAAATAATGATTTATAAGTTTAAATTGCTTGCCATTCTGAGTGGTATGATGAAATCTCACATTGCCCTGCTCAGTTCCGCTTGGGATGCGAAATCATCCCCTACTCCAGCGTATCCGTGCTGTATCCACTACTTGCCTGTGATGCACTTAGTAACATTCCAGTTACCAGATCAGCTGGCATGCTACCACAGTGCTTCTGTTCAAGGAACCCTTATTTCATTTAGTAATGGCCCCCAAGTGCAAGAACAGTGATGCTGACATGTTGTTGTAATTGTCCCATTTTATTATTAGTTATTGTTTTTAATCTTTTACTGTACCTAATTAAGCTAAACTTTTGCATAGGTATGTATGGATAGGGAAAAAATAGTATTAATATCTATAGGGTTTGGTACGATCTGTGGTTTCAGGCATCCACTGGGGGTCTTGGAATGTATCCCTCACAGATACATTCCAAGAAGACCACCAGGATTGCTGTACATAAGTCTACTAGAAGTAGAATACTTTTGTTTATATACCCCAACAAGTATAGGTAATGGAATATTGTTTTTATTATTATGTAATTGTTCTTGGGATTTATAAATTACTACATTCTCATACCTGGGCCAAATTTCTGTGATGGAGTTGGCAGTACCATATATTATATTGGCACGAGTAAAACTTTTATTGGGAATTTAGTAAGCGATAATACCCCTTCTTTCATGATGAATTTATGGCTGGCAAATAGAAGTGAATCATCAATAAATCTGGTACATTGGCCCTTTTTGATTTTTAGACAATGAGGAGATAAAAACTAGGTCTCCCAGGTGTTTCCATTCACCTAACATCATGAGTCATTTACTGTATTCACAGATATCTTCTCTTGTCTTTTACCCTTGCTATTTATTCATTTGCATGCTAAAATGTATCTCAGTGTTCCAAATGGCAATGCTTATTTACATTACTGAATATAAAAGTAAGTTTATTCATGATTGCATGAAGAGAAAATTTGTTTCAATAAGGACTAAAGAGAAAGCCAAGAAAGTATATCAAAATGTTATTAGAAGATTAACAAAAATACTATACCTGAGATAAATAAAATGAGCTGAAGAAAAAAAATAATATCCTAGAAATCCAGATGATGGATTTCCCTCTCCTTTAGGAAGCATGTCAAAAGCTTCCCCAGTTCCTAAAATTTTATGACTCTGGTCAGGGCAGCCAGGCCAGACTGATCCAACCATCCCTGAGAGCCACCTCTGAATTTTATGTTCTCCCTCTACTGCGTTTGCCAGCATCGGCTTAGAGTGCACTCAGATCTTTTGGAACGCCCTTTCCCTTACAGGATAGAACATACTACCAGTCCCAGAGAGCCTTGTGGGAAAGCTTCTACCCAAGGTAAACACAAGGATTTCTCTATTGGAAACTGCCCCTTACTTTATAATAAAAGTATAGCAAAACTTCCTTAAGTTATGATAGAATATATGCTTTCCCCTAAGATTTTTTCCTTCATATCCTAAGACCTTGGCCTTATGTCTAGGAATAGTTCTATAAACATTGTTACAGAGTACAAGCTCATCTAGGGTCCAAGATAGAGTCCAGATATTGGGTAGTTCCCATTTCCTGCATTCACAAGACACCCATAATTCAAGATTGCCCATTGTTCAGTAGCTAAGAATATTCCTCATTACCAGGCGTTAGAGATGATCTCCTAAATACCTCTGCAAATATAGGCAAATGTGCTAAATCCCCTCTGTCGGGATATGTAAGGGTCTTATGTGAGCCCACCCACTCACTTTTGTCTATTACTACAGACCCTTTCCTCCCATTCTAAAGAGAAATACCAGAGATGTATACTTGTATCTCTTGTATGTTGTATGCTTGTGTATGTGTGTGCATGTGTGTGTTGGAAAATACAAAAACCCCATCTCACTTGCCAATTTCTTCTTGGCCATGTATCTGATTTTCACTTGCAGTAAATGGTGGTTGAATGATGGAAAGAAATGAATATTTAAATTCATCTATTCTAACTTTTATTCTTATAAGTAGAATACAATGGACATTTATATGTTGAAATAATACATTTATCAAAGGAGTAACTACTAGGCATTAAAATGTCTGTAACTTTGAATACCTGTTCTGGATGATCATACGTAAAAATTAATATGAAGACTAAAGGACAAATAGCATTACTAATTCCTTCTCTCCTTATATAAAATTGCTTTGGAAATAAACTTCAAAACTATGAGGCAATATTTTATTGTTGCATTTGCAAATGGTGGAAATGATTCATTCACTTAACAAATACTTACTGAGCCCCAGCTGTGTCCATGTCACCGTACCAGCCCCTGGGGCGCCCTGGTGAGAGCGGTGGGTGAGGTGGAACGGGTGCTGGGGACGGCTGGGGAAGGGGCAGGCCAGGCTGTGCAGGGGCCGCCCTGCTGGGGGCCAGGGCTGTTTTTAGATGGATGAGTGTGCCAGTAGGTGTGACGTGATTCGCTTTGCTCCAGTGCCTGGAACAGATTAGAAGGAAGTATAGAGAGGAATGTAACAGACCCGTTAAGCTATTCATTCACCCAAGTGGTAGAAAAAACATCCCAGATTTAGAAGGATTGAGAGAGATCTTCTCAGTTTTACAGTTTTGTTTCATTGCTGATAATCAGTACGGCATTTCAGAAGTTTCTGTACAAATCAGGAAGTGAGAAAAAGGAAACTACAGTTAAAATGCTTAATCTGTGAAGTCATTATGTTTTCACTTTAGCAGCAATTTGAGGCGAAATAAAGTGAAACTGCCTTACAGTTTGTAGTTTCATGATAATGACTTTCTATCTCCACATTATTTATGAAATTTTTATATGTTGATAACTAATGGCACAATTTCTCTTTTAAACAATTGGTGAGACACTGTATTTTTATCATCTCAGCAATTTCTGGGGAAACTTACTTTTAATTATTTTGAATTCCTTACTGACGTGACTGTATCAGAGAAAATCATTACGTAGCTCGATGTTTTAGAGTATGTATTATTAAAAGACTGCTTAACATTGCCATCTTACTGCATTAGAATGACTGTTCTCCTTGTAATACATTTATAGTATTGACATCACTGCTGTCAAATGAGTTATCTAGTTATTGAGATTGTTATGTGATATTTAACTTCCAGCTCATGCAAGCATCCTTTCTCTTCTAATTATTGTTTTGTGCTTTGGGGCAAAATGGATACCGAGTCAAAAGAGATTATAGAGGACACAGAGGCCCAGATCTGCCAAGATGCTGCTCATTTTAATTCCTCAAGCTCTTTGAGAAGCATTTTATTCTACTCATTTTGGATAGAGATTTTAGTGGCTGACTTCACTGCTGACATTAGGAAGAAGGCTAACTTAGAGATTTCAAACAGTTTTCATCTCATCTCTTTTTCCATTTAAATTCCATAAAAAGTAAAGCACCTCAAAAAATAGAGGTTTCCATATATACCTGAACTTGTAGGTGATTATGTTGAAGGAGAAAGAAACAGAGAAGACTGGGTTTTAAACACTATATTGCTGCTATATAATTTTGGGAAAGTCACAATATTTAAAAAAGACTTATATCATATGCAAAATGGAAAATATGATGCTATTGCTTTGAATTATTATGAGAATTAAATGACTTGATATACAGGGTGTCCCAAAAGTCTCCATACAAAGGAAAAATTTTGTAAAATTGTGTAACGAATATTTTGTAAATAAAGGTACATTTAGCTACAATTTCCCATTTTCCCTGTGTATGCGACTTTTGGGACACTGTGGATGTTAAGATGTTTTATATATGGTGAGGCTCTATACAGATAGTCAATTTCATCAAGTGAGGATTTACGTCTACTTACCGACATTCCTGTTGGGAGCACAGTTTTCATAAAGAAGCCACAGAACTCACACTTGATGGAAAGCAGCTGTAGAATGGATTGAAAAGAATCCAAAAAACAAAATATGCTATTGTTTGCATCAAGATAGCCTACACTGATAAATCAGCTTACATAATCAGCTTACATTCATTCTCACTCATGCACCTGCAAATAAAAACGAGCCAGAGATATTGTGGAGGCACTTTTACAGTGGAAAGAAAATAAAATCAGAATAATTGTGTGGTTTGAAATTCTTAAAGCTTGGGATACTACAGATGGCTTGTGGAATGCTTATGGTAAGGAAATATGTCTCTCCTTATATCACCACAGGCAATAACTTTTTTAATTAAATAGAGATTGATTTTTGACAGCAAATATATCTGTCTTCTCTGATGCAAACAATATAGCAAAGAAACTGGTGTCAGATGACCAAAGATTGACTTGGAACTGATAAGAGTATTTTTATGATTTTATTTGATAAACATTTATTGAACAGTTGACTCTGTGTAAAGTAGTGTACTATATACTGGCCTATGGAGCCTAGGAAAAGGGGGAGAGGGAAGACAAAACAGGTAGCATATCCTTCCTGGAATTTACTATCTAGTGAGGGTCATAAAAGTCCCCAAACAACCCAAGGGAGCAAAAGAATTCAGGAAGGAGGCTGAACCCTTAAGTGTGGAAAAACATCAGGTCTCTAAATTGGAACTTGGGAGGGATGTTGTAACTCACCATCCTGAGATTCCTGTCATAGCACAGTCACATGAGGGCCACTCATAAACCTGTTCTAAAGAAATAACTTGGGCCCTGTGATAAATTCTATTATTAATTTCATTTAGTTTTATTATTTTTGCTTGAAAAATGTTTTTTAATTATTAAATGGTTACTAACATCATTATTGTATTATCTTATCAGTGGTAACCAGTAAAACAGACTCTACTGAACTCATTAAGTCTTTTCTTCATTCATTTATTTGACAAACGAATATATACATTATCCCAGATATTGGACATCATTTAAGATATCAGATCAAGCATCTGTCAGCTTAAATACTAATGACTGGAAAACAGCGTGCCTGAAGCACAACCCTGG
Organism: Lepilemur ruficaudatus; assembly: GCA_963574885.1. NCBI lineage: Eukaryota > Metazoa > Chordata > Mammalia > Primates > Lepilemuridae > Lepilemur > Lepilemur ruficaudatus. The sequence continues at coordinate 36,153 of CAUYRT010088461.1, forward strand.
TTAGTGACATGTATGGGGTAGAAGAGGAGTTTCAATTGGCAGGGCTTCCAGAGAAACTGTTTATATTAGTTAGGGGTTTATTCTTTAGGTTAAGAGTTTAATAATGAGGAAGGTAAATGTTTGAAAAACCAGTGACAACAGGAAAAAAGACTAGGGAATCAGAATCAGGACATAGATAATTTATGCCTTTGTGATAATTAGAAAATGGAAGATTTGTCACCATGGCTGGCCCCCAAGGCCTGGCACAAGTTGGATTTCAGTGCCCACCAGGCCCTCAGCTGGCTGGCCTTTGGACAAGGTACTACAGAAGACTGATTCTGGTTACAGTTTGCTCTGAGACTTTGGGCAAGTCATTCAATCTCACTGGACCTCATTTTTGTTAATTATAAAATGACTGTGTTGGTTATAATGTCCTCACATGTCCTTTTCCACTGTAGATTTCTATGATTTTAAATTGATGACCTTCGTCTAATTAAAACCATTTTGTTTCTCATAGCTCTAGAGTCCATAACATTCAGATGATCTTATTATCCTGAGTTTGTTGCTATTATTTCAATTAGACTGTTTCCCCACCTCTACTTTAATCTGGTCTGGCCTCTCCTTTTCACCCAGAGTTCCTCATATGAATGGTTCATGATGGCACGAAATAAAAGGAAGAAGAAAGGAAGGAAAGAGAACCAGAAGTAGAATGCAAAAAAATAAGGTTGATTTTTGAGTGACAAGGAAGTAGATTCTGAACAGGGAATTCCAGAAAATATGAGCAGTATAGTACAGCATAGTTGGAATAAGTATAGCACCTCCCACAGTGACTATATGGGGAAACATCTTAATTTTTTTATACCATATTTTCAAAAAAAAAAAAAAAGGAAAAACCGTGTTGCAGGAATGGAGCTGTATGGGCACTGTGATATACTCTTTTGAGGATCTGTGGGGTTTTATTGATTAAAAATCATGATCAGTCCTCTCCTTCTAAGAAGTTATCCATCATTTTGTTAGAACTTTTCACACTGAGAGGAACAGAGACATGCTTGATTTCCTCAGTTAACAGAAAGTTTACAGTAAAGGTACGTAGGAAGGTAAGAAAAAAAATACTAAGAAAAAAGTCTTAACTTCTGCCGAGCCCTGCCCCATGGAGCTCTAAAATACTGTACAGCAGACTGGTAAGTCAGTGTTTGGTTTCTCTGCCTTCTGCACTCTATCTTCCTCCATCACTATCAATGCATGACCCTTCTTTACCTCCTGGCCTCTGCTGCCTTGTGGCCTCTGCTTACTGGCTTCTCTCTACATTTTTTTCCACCTTTGTTTTACTCTGTCCTCTTCAAATATTTCATATTCTGACTTCTCCGAGAAAGAATATAAACCATTTGCCAAGTCATTCTCTGGTATAAAGCATCCAGCCTTTGCCAAGCCACCTCATAGGGCACAGACCAGGCTATTGGCAGCCTTTGTGTCAAACATAATTATGGAAGGCAGGCGGTTTGTAGGGCAAAGCACCACCACTTGTGCATGGGGGTAGGGGGAGGATGCTCCTGAGCTGTGGGCAGAGGCAGGCCCTAAGACTCCTAAGAAGGGAAGCAGTGTAGTGACTGTGTAGTATAAATATAGAAAACAGAGTTTTGAGGCCTTTGGTGAATAGGAAGAAACAGCATGATGAAGACGGTGTATAATTTCCTTGCTTTCAGTGCCAGTTGAAGCAGGAGAATGGCTAATAACTTTAGCTCTAATGCCTGATCTTTATTATGAGAAAAATTCTAGGGGGAACCAAAAATATGGATAAGGAGGCCCAAGATTGTCTATGAATCACTTAAATTTCTCCCATTTTGTCAAAGTAATGCTATCACAACTACAGGTTAAGTATCCCAATCCAAAAATCCGAAATCCAAAATACTCCAACATCCAAAACTTTTTGAGCACCAACAGGACACTCAAAGAAATACTCACTGGAGCATTTCAGATTTCGGACTTTCAGATTAGAGATGTTCAACAAGTAGTATAATGCAAACATTCCAAAACCCCAAATCTGAAACACTTCTGGTCCCAAGTATTTTGGATAAGGGACACTCAACCTGTACAAGTTTGAAAGTGAAAACTGTCATCATCTTAATGAATTATCTTCCCCCAGCTCCAGTTTTCCATATCTCTAGTCACTCTTATCCATATAATCCATATAACCTTATATGGATAAGGATATAACCTTATCCATATAACCCTAGACTATATTTTCTAGTTTGATTTCCCATCCACTGCCAACTTGGTGACATTTTCCATGTTTCCAGGGAGTCTCTATGAAGTAGGCCATGGCCAGGCCTGCAGTAGATGTGATGGTACAGTAAGCAAAAGAACGACAAAGTATTTTCTTATGAAGTAATACAGTGGAAAAATTTTCTTAGGCAGTAATGGGGTTGAACTTTGAATGCTGATGTGGACTCTCACCAAGGCAGAGTTCAGGGTTCCTCTGACCTTGGCAGATTCTTCAAATTGACCACAAAACTTCAGGGATAAGTCTGTGAAGAACTAGAGCGGCAACAGGGGGCCACATCCACTCACGCATGTGATTGATTTTGCACACTCCATTGTTCTGCTTCTTAGCCAGTTTGGTACCACAATGAAAGTAACCTAAGTTAAATGAAGACTTCATTTTCACCAGTCTTCCACCCAGACCAGCTTTTGTGGTTTGGCCTAGCTTACTTTATAATTATTATTTTAATGGCTGTTTTATTATTCAGTTATGCCTTAATTAACTTAACCCTCCACTGTAGAATATTCTTGTTTTTTCTAATTATTTATCTGTGTTAATCTGTGATAAATGAAAATACAGTGATAAGTACATCTTTCAGCATACAATATTTTCCCATTTAGATGATTTCCTAAGAATAAATTTTAGACATGAGACTAGGACAGAAGGTATGAATATTCTCATGTCTAAATTGCAAAATTTCTTTCTAAAAGGAGATTACACCAATTTAAATTGTTCCCAGAATTAGAGACTGTACCACTATCACTGTATTCTCTTTGGCTTTAAGTGTTGTCATTGTTTTCATTTGCTTGTCCACCCATATTCTATCCATTTATTTCCCATACTTAGAGCATATAAGGTAGTCGTCATTCTGATAAAGGGTTTAGATGCAATAATTTATCTACAAATAAAACTTTATTCAGACAAAATTGGCTTTTAGCTCCAAATTTCTAATGCGTTTGAAATTTATCCATGTCTGTGATTTAATTGTCTCAATATCTCTAAAGATTTTTTTTTACCAGAAAAATAATAGTAATTAACAAAAGAATAGATTTTTTTTCAACTTGTCTGTATATGACAATCCTCTGCTGGAACATTACAAAACCAAAAACAGGGGGGAAAAAAAGGCTAGACAATAGGGAATTATTCACAGCTATAAGAAGCAATGGTGATATAGCACCTCTTGTATTTTCCTGGATGGAGCTGAAACCCTTTCTACTAAGTGAAGTATCCCAAGAATGGATGGACAGGCACCACATGTACTCACCAGCAAATTGGTATTAGCTGATCAACACCTAAGTGGACACATAAGAACATCATTTATCGGGTGTCAGGCAGATGGGAGGGGGGAGGAGGGGATGGGTATATACATACATAATGAGTGTGATGTGCACCATCTGGGGGATGGTCAGGCTTGAGACTCTGACTGGAGGGGGGAGGGGGCAAGGGCAATGTACGTAACCTTAACATTTGTACCCCCATAATATGCTGAAATAAAATATATATATATAATTTTAAAAAAAGAAAAGAAATAAATAAAACAAAGCAAAACAAGACAAAAAAAAATAAAATAGGGAATTATTCAAAGCCAGGCTCTTCCACGTGGTCTGCGATAGCAAGCTGGGGAGCTATACTTTTCTAAACTTATTCAACTACATTTAAAGTGTAAATGCTGTGTTGCCATGCTACCTTTGCCATAACTTTTTTCGTGTTAGATTATTAAATAACATAACTTTTTTCATGTTATATTATTAAATAAGAATTATGCCTACTGAACAATAACTAAAAGTGTCTGAGAAGTAATGAGTCAAGTTTGTAAACAGTAACCTGTCCTGGTTGCTTTGATGAGATGCCCAAAAGTTAAAATTTCATATGACTTGAGTTGCTTATAGTAAATTTATATCATTCTAATTCTTTGATTGATTGGCATTTTGTTTCTTACATCTCCTCAGATAAGAGAAGGTATCCTACTTGGTGAGAGATACTCTGTCCTTTCTTAGGTACCTATCCACCACCACCCTAAAATTGTACCTGTATAATTAGATCACAAATTCCTATAAATAAAGAACTATTAGAGTTAACCCTTTAGGGATATCCATGTTCTGAGGCGATAGCTTAGTACTCTTGTCCAGAGAAATCACAGTCCTATGCCAAGAACTAGAAATGAGATTGTGCTTCACTCACCCTCCTCAGTAATGAATTAGCAAAATTAGCACATGCAGGAAACCCCGCAGAACAAAGGTAGCTATGTCACACAAACTGCAGCAAGCTTTCCCTTCTCTTTTCCAAAATCCTAGCAACGCTTCTGGAAAAGAGACGAAGTTCCATAGGTTTTTCAGTGATTAGGATTGGACAGATAAAATTTGAAGTTTTTCTTCTTAAATACAGGTCATATTTCTTTTCTCTTACTCCCCTATATATACATGAAGTAGTTAAATTACTTCATCATAGCGAATAAAGGGGCAATACAAAAAGCATGTGCTGTGTAGGAAGCAAGGAATATGTTACTGTGGTTAACTGTGGCAAGAGTAGTTACACATTTGCACTGCTTGGTTTCTTGAATTATTTCTTTGGTTTAAAACTCCATAGATATTTGATGGAGAGGTAACACACACACACATACAGAGGCAGAAAGAGCTCTACGTATGAACTGGTTTGTGGGAAGGGTGTTGAGTGGGCAGGGGAGAATTGTTCCACCTTCAAAGAGCTGTTAATTTCTAGATGTGTTACTAATGGAAGCGCTGCGGGTTCCATCACTGGAGCAGGGAACTGATCATTTATTTGGTCTACATATCAGGTTTTAGTCTAGTCGTTCGGCTGGTAAATATTAGTTCTCTCACTCTGCCTAAATGCGACACATTTCACCTCCTTGCATTCAGTTCCACTGCTTTGTCCTCTGCAGTACCCTCTGCACAGCTTCCCGATTGTAGTCTTCTGGTTTTGCTCTAGGATGTGGTGAAAAGGTGCCACATCAGAGAGCATGACTTTTTCTAATCCCAACCCACACACTGATGTCAAAGTATTTTTGTTCCTTCTCGGGAGCATTATGTTCTTCCACCAGCAGTTGCCAGGAAAGCATGAGGGTATTTTGCAATAACGTTTGCAATATACATTTTTAGTTTTTAATTGGGATGTCTAGTGTTCATGTTTTGAAGGTCCAGTGTGATGTCACATTCTCAGTCATTAGCTATCTGTGTATTGCTGAGTGAGTAACTGCGAAGTCAGTGCCGGTAGTGCCTTCCTGAAATCAGCATGAGGAGTTACTCGGCTTTTTTTACGCACATAAATGTGCATAGCCAGATGGTGAAAAGCTACAACAGGGCAAGCACAGAGTCCACTCTACAATATCCTACTTACCATCGTCACGGCAAGAGATCATGCACGAAACTGTGATAACAATGAAAACAGTAAATAGAACATTTTCCTGTGAACTTTAGTTATTTGATTATATGTAAACATTCTTCCCCGCAGGATCCTGCCCACCTGCGTTTCTTTTTTCTTCCCCTCTTCTCTTTTTTCTTTTACTTTCTTGCTTTATGTTTCTTTTTCTTTTCTTTTTTTTCTTTTCTGGAGACAGACTCTCACTGTGTTGCCCTGGCTAGAGTCTAGAGTGCAGTGGTCATTACAGCTCACAGCAACCTCAACCTCCTCGGCTCAAGTGATCCTCCTGCCTCAGCCTTCAAGTAGCTGAGACTACAGGCACGCCACCATACCCAGCTCATTTTTTCTATTTTTAGTAGATACGGGCTCTCACTCTTGCTCAGGCTGAACTTGAACTCCTGACCTCAAGCAATCCTTCCACCTTGGCCTCCCAGAGTGCTAGGATTACAGGTGTGAGCCACCATGCTCGCCCTTCTCTTTTTTCTTTCCTTGCTTATTTTCATATTTTAAGCTGTTCATAGCTCAAAAAACTATTTCATTGGTGGGGATTACTGATCAAGGGATTTCTAACGCTGTTTTCTACTCACAATTAAACAAATGCAAGTGGAAAGGCTTCATCATTCAATGACCATTTATATAGACTGATATGATGGATGAAAGGTTGAGATAAAAAGAATATAAAAATGACTATTCTCTGGCAAAACGTATAAATTGCTTTCTTTATGCTAAACATTTATCGCCTTATTTAATCTGTGTAACAACTCTATTAGGGATTTCTATTTTACAAGAAAATCAAGGCACAGAGAGGTTAAGTAACTTGCCCAAAGTTACACAGTTGGTAAGTGGCAGAATGGAGATCAAAACCCATACAGTCTGACACTGGATGCTGTGCGCTTGACCCCTGTCCTGTGCTGCACTGCCTGGGATGAGATCCCAGAGCAGTAGAAGGAGGAGTATATTCAGACAGGACAGTACACAGCACTATGTGATCATGATATTAATGAGGAAAATGGGAAGGAGATGAGAAGAGAAAGAAAATACTTCAGACAGGCACATGGGTAGCATCTGTACCAGCCTAGAGGGCTGAGGTAGGTTTTGAGTGAGGGTGTGCTTTCAGTTATAGGAAACAGCATGAGTAGGAGATACTGGGTCTGGAAAGTGTTTTCAGAAAATAAGTAGTCTCGTTTAGTTGGAGAAAAAGATTGTGTACAGCAGTACAAGATAAGGCAGGCTGCAGCCACATTTTGCAAGCTTTGTCATGTAGACAGCTGGAGTAAGGAAAATGGAGGGCTTTGAGCAGTGATGTGGCCAGAGCAATGCTCTAGAAAGCTAGCCTAACTTTGTGGGGTAGGAGTTTGAAGAAAGGAATGCTAGGAGAAGGAAAAATAATGAGGAAACGGTATTCATTTTCTATTGCAACATACATTTATCATTAATAATTATTTAGCAGTTTCTGTGGGTCAAGAGTATAGGCACAGCTTAGCTTGGTCCTCTGCTTAGGGTCTCACAAGGCTACAAAGTGATGACTGGAGCTGTGGTTTCAACTAAGGCTAAACTGGGGAAGGATTCACTTTTGTTAGCAGATTCAGTAATTTGTGGCTTTATACCAGGGACTTGAGTTTCTTGCTAGCTGTTGACAGAGGCTGCCCTCAGTTCTTTCCATGGGCCTCCCCCATATAGGCATCCCGCAACATGGCAGTTTGTGTCTTCAAAACCAGCGAGAGAGTGGGAGATTTTAGTGAAATTGCACTATAATCTTACATACTTAATCACATCTGTCCTGTCATGTTTGCCTTATTCTGTTGGTTGGAAGCAAGGTCACTCCACACTCAAGAGGAGGGGACTTCACAAGGGCATGAAAATCAGGAAACAGGGATCATAGGGCTGCTCTAGTCTGCCTGCCACGGAGACCGATGCAGTTGTTGGGACTAACACTCAGAGTCTGAATTAGGGTACTTTGAATGCAAATAGAAAGGAAGAGTCAGATTCAAGAAATTATGTCTGGGAAATATGATTTCTTGCCTGTACCATGTGAAATTCTTTGTATACATTATCTCACGTAAGCCTCAAAGTCTCTCCTTGAGGTAGATGTCAGGAAAATCCTTATTTCACAGATAAAGACACAGCTTTGAGAAGTTAAGTACCCAGAGGTATATATATCCTAGCTTCACATCTGAGTGTCCCAGCCTACATCTGAACCTAGGGTGTCAGTGCCAAAGCTCATAGTCATAGCCACCCTGCTTTACTTGGACATTAAAATACAGAGGACCTGAAGAGAAACGGGTAAGAAAACAATGAAGATAACCCCAAGATTTTAAGCCATTTCAATTCAGGGAAAGGTCGTGTTGACTAAAATAGCAGTGTCACGCAGGCACTGGTAAAGTCATATTTATTGTGCATACAGTATATGCCAAGCAGTATGTGAAGCACTCAGCATGCAGACACAGTTTGCTTATGCACATGGAACAGTTAGTGTTCCCAGCAGCCTGTGTTACAGTCCTGCGCCCTGTTTTACACATCAGGAAACACGACCTCACCAGTGCCCATGAACAGTGCTCATTATATAAATTTTGTAATGAGTGCACATAGCTAGTAAGTGGTAGAGTCACAATTTGAACTCAGAACAGCCCCCACTCTTGCCTCCTAGAGAAAACCATGCATTCCATTGTAGCCATATTATGTGTGAGGCCACAGCAGGGTATCCAGATGTTCAGCAGAAATCTAAATTCCATCAGTGAAGCTTGAGAAAAGGTCAATGCTAGAATAAACTACTGAGGAGCATCCATGTAGAGATTACAGAATTCTAAGATTAGATGAGATGATTATGAAAGGATGTAGGCCCCAAAATAAAACCTTAGAAAATACCTATATTTAGAGGTTGAGAAGTGTAAGAGGTATTTTAAAAAGCAATGAATACATATAGGTCAGAGATAAGATGGAGATAAAGATATAAAAGCAAAGTGGGAAGAGAAGGAAGGAGGGCTGTCAGCAACGTCAGCCACCACAGAGTAATCAAAGATTAAGACACGAAAACTGCATCTGGAGATGAGAAGGTGATTGATAACTTTTGGGTAAGCAGATTCAGGAAAACAGAGGCCAAGTAAGAGTCAGCTGGCATCTGGGAGGGTGGGGGAGCTTGACTGTGAAAGAAAGATTGGTAGTGAGGTAGGAGAGCCAGCAGCAGTAATATGAGAGGTGTTGAATAGGAGACATCTTGTTGTTCGAAGGGAAGGCCCAAGTAGGAAGAAAATAAAAATGGCAGGAAAAGGATAGACTGCTGATGGAACGTGACCCCAGGGGAAGCAAAAGGAACTAGGCTGCAAGACCACTGAGAGGAAGGGCAGTCCTCAGAAGTGGTGAGAGAGATGCATGGTACTACTGGAAGTAGGAGAAGAGACTACTTTGCATTTAAAAAAAATTTTTTTTCAAAAACAAAGTATAGAAAAGTAGAGGTTGAGTAGAGAAAAATTGATACTCAAATTGAAGGTCCTCAGTTCCTCTTTAAGAATTTCTTTAAGAAGGAGGCAAGTTCGTCTATAGAAAGCAGAGGGAAAGATTTCAGGACTAGAAGATAAGAAATATTTTAATTAACTAAGGCAATGGTTAACAAAAGTTATTGAAAGTCTACTCTGAAATAAGAGAATTCACTAGAGAAGATAATAAAGGATAAAATAAGCAATAGAGACCCAACTGGGATGAAATAGCATGAACTTTTAGTAGAGCCCAACACCATGGTTTCATAACTTTGGCCAGCTTCTGAGATGTGGTTGTTGAAGGAAGCTAATGGTACCACACAGGTTAGGAAGTGAAATGGTGAGAATGGCAGATAAGCATGGAGGAAGGACGGATTCTAGAGGCAGGTGAAGACAGTACCTTGTTTTATTGCGCTTTGCTTTATCGTGCTTTGCAGATACTGCGTTTTTTACAAAGTGAAGGTTTCTGGCAACCCCACATTGAACAAGTCTGTCAGCACCATTTTTCCAACAGCATGTGCCCACTTCATGTTTCTGTGTCATATTCTGGTAATTCTCATAATATTTCAAACTTTTTCACTTTATTATATCTGTTACGGTGATCAGTGATCTTTAATGTTACTATTGTAATTGCTTTGCGCTGCCACAAACCATACCCGTCTAAGACAGTGAATTTAATCAATGTGTGTGTCCTGACTGCTCGTTGATGAGCTGTTCTCCCATCTCTCTCTCTCCTCTTTGGCCTCCCTCTTCCCTGTGACACAACAATATTAAAATTAAGCCAGTTAATAACCCTCCAACAGCCTATAAGTGCTCAAGGGAAAAGAAGAGTCATTTCTTTTCTCTTTAACTTTAAAACCTAGAAATGATTCAGCTTAGTGAGGAAAGCATGTCAAAAGCCAAGACAGGCCAAAAACTCTAAGCCTCTAGTACCAAACAATTAGCTGAATTCAGAATGCAAAGGAACAGTTCTTGAAGGAAATTAAAAGTCGTATGCCAATGAACACATAAATGGTAAGAACGCAAATCAGCCTTATTGCTGATATGGAGAAAGTTTGAGTGATATGGATAGATCAAGCCAGCCATGACATCCCCTTAAGCCAAAGCTTAATCCAGAGTAAGACCTTAACTCTCTTCAATTCTATAAAGGCTGAGAGAGGTGGGAAAGCTGCAGAAGAAAAGTTTGAAGCTAGCAAAGGTTGGTTCACAACGTTTAAGAAAAGAAGCTGTCTCCATAAAAGTGCAAGGTGAAGCAGCAAGTTATCCAAAAGATCCAGCTAAGATAATTGAGGAAGTGGCTACACTGAACAACAGATGTAAACAATGAAAGAGCCTTCTACTGGAAGAAGGTGCCATCTGCGATTTTCATAGCTAGAGAGGAGAAGTCAATGCCTGGCCATTGATATCTCATTTACCATTCAGAAAACCCAGGGCCCTTAAGAATTATGCTAAATCTACTCTGCCTGTGTTCTACAAATGGAACAACAAAGCCTGGATGATAGCACATCTGTTTATAGCATGGGTGCCCACTGTTGAGACCTACTGCTCAGAAAAAAATATTTTTTCAAAATATTACTGCTTATTGACAATGTACCTAGTCACCCAAAAGCTCTGAGGGAGATGTACAAGGAGATGAATGTTATTTTCATGCCTGCTAACACAGCACCCATTCTGTAGCCCATGGATAAAGGAGTAATTTCAACTTTCAAAACTCAGTTCTAAGAAATACCTTTCATAAAGTTATAGCTGCCCTAGACAGTGATTTCTCCAATGGATCTGGGCAAAGTCAATTGAAAACCTTTGGCAAGGATTTACCATTCTAGATGCCATTAAGAATATTTGTGATTCATGGAAGGAGGTCAAAAGATCAACATTAGCAGGAGTTTGGAAGAAGTCGATTCCAACCCTCATGGTTGACTTTGAGGGGTTCAAGACTTCGGTGGAGTAAGTAACTACAGATGTGGTGGAAAAAGCAAGAGAACTAGAATTAGAGGTGGAGCCTGAAGATGTGACTGAATTGCTGACATCTCATGATAAAACCATAATGAATGAGTAGATGCTTCTCATGGATAAGCAAAGAAAGTGGTTTCTGAGGTGGACCGTACTCCTGGTGAAGATGCTGTGCACATTGTTGAAATGACAACAAAGGATTTAGACTATTCTGTAAACTTAGTTGATAAAGCAGCAGCAGGGTTTGAGAGGGTTCACTCCAGTTCTGAAAGAAGTTCTGTGGGTAAAATGCTATAAAACAGCACTGCATGCTACGGAGAAATCTTTCATGAAAGAGTCAGTTGGTGCATTTCATTGTTGTCATATTTTAAGAAATTCCCACAGCCACCCCAACCTTTAGCAGCCCTCACCCTGATCAGTTAGCAGCCATCAACATGAAGGCACAACCCTCCACCAGCAAAAAGATTACAACTTGCTGAAGGCTCAGATGATCATTAGCATTTTTTTAGCAATACAGTATGTTTTAATTAAGGTGTGGACATTCGTTTTTTTAGGCATAATGCTATTGTACACTCAATAGAAAACAGTACTGAGTGTAGACATAACTTTTCTATGCACTGGGAAACCAAAATATTCGTGACTTGCTTTATTGATATATTCACTTACTGCAGTGTTCTGGAACCCAACCCGCAATATCTCCAAGGTATGCCTTTATTGGCTTTGGTATAAGCTGAGTGATGAGGTAAATGAATACTGAGGGGAATTTAGAATCTAAAGACTTTGATTTGGGTGTGGTGCAAATTATCAAAATGAGGAAATAAAGTGGTTGTGATCAGAAAAGGAAGACTCAAAGTTTTAAGTATTGAATATTGAAGTAAAATAGTTTCAAATCAAGCAAACTATAAAGTGCCCTCTCTGTAGTTTCAGAGATTAAATAAGGAACTGGGAGGCCAATGTATTATGAACTAGAATGAAAAATAAATGACTGTGGCAGGGGATGAGACGGGGTGAGCTGACCAGGCACCCAAATTATCAAGACATATGGAGTGCCATGACGAGTTCGTAAATACAGTAACAACAACGGGGCTTGGCATCAAGGTTCAAAGACAGGTTGAAGGAGACAGAACAATAGTTCAAACTGACCATAGGGGATATGAGTGTTTGTGAAGCAGGTAGTATCTTCAGGGGCAATTAAGGTAAAGAATTGGAAGTTCAACTTGAGGATCAGTCTAAACCATAGGACGCTTGGCTTCTGTACAGAACAAGAAGGCAAGGTCATCCGTGGACTGATAGAGAAGCAAGCAAGGACGCAAAGCAGGAAGGGAAGGATTATTTGGAATCAGATGTAATCATTGTTCCCTATCCTATCTGCTTGTCTCATCTACCCTATCACCCCTTTACAGGTGACCCTTCTAATCCTTAAAATAGGCTATAAGGTATTATCCCCATTTTACAGATGAAAAAATCTGGTTCTGAAATTTGAGTCTTGTCCTGACCGAAAATTCCAAGGTCTTTCAACCACAACCCATGGACTCTCAGTGTGTTACTGCAGCTTCCAACGACTAATCAGAAATCAGGTCTAATGGCTATGAAACATAGTGCATTCCTTTGTGTTGCTCTTGAATTACATTTAGCTCTAAAAAGTTGTATGTGAGTTTATATATCTAATCTTACAATCTATGTTTACTTAAGTTTTTTCAAGAAAACTTCTTGGACTCTTTTTCTCAAGACATTAAGGAATTTCCAAATACATTCAATATGAACATGTTGAATTTCTGCAACTATACTCTAAAACATTAAGTTAATCTTTATATTGCATTATTTTTCAGGTGTGAAAATGAAACCAAGTTCAAAACAGAAGACGTATTTTGGGCTTACAATTTCTGCCCTACTCCATATTCCTGGACTGCACTTTTGGGCCTTATTTTATATCTTGTTTTCTTCGCACCTGGTAAGCAAGGCTTTGTTATTGTTGTGTTAATTAAATGGCCTCTTCTTAGGGGAGACAGGCTACTGTTTTTCAAATTCATTACGTGCTATTTTAGTAAAGTTTTAAATTTTGTATTTCTCAGGAATGGGACCAATGCCTTGGACTGTGAATTCTGAAATATATCCCCTTTGGGCAAGAAGTACAGGAAATGCATGTTCATCTGGAATAAACTGGATTTTCAATGTTCTGGTTTCATTGACATTTTTACACACAGCAGAATATCTTACGTACTATGGTAAGAGAATATTTTTTCCAACATAGTTTCATTTTTATTTTTCCTACGCTATTTTTTAATATATTATCATTTGTCATTGAAAGACTATGCGGCTATATTTTTGCTGTTGTAAATATCTCCAGGTGGCTCTCTTTTTCCTCACAGGCCTTGGAAATGTATCTGGGGAAAGAAAAGAGGAAGGCTCCTTCGCTACAGCACTGCATCTTGTCCCTCAGTGCTCAGGGCTGTCACCCACTCCTCTCCCAACCCAAACATCTCCCATCTATCTCCCAGTTGGAAATCTTCACGGCATAGCTTTTAGTTTAACAAAAAAACATAAACAACAAACAAATGGTAAAGAGATGTGGGCAGGGCCACTGAGATGTCCTGTGATGGGGATGGAATCCAGTCCAAGAGCAGAATCAACACATTGTCGAAAGTAGCTTGCCAAAATACTTAAATGATGTGCTGTGCGTTAATGCCTTCCATGTATCATCTGTGCTGTTCAGGCCAGGGTGTGTGCGTTTCAGCATCCTCTGAAACTAGCACTTACCACTTCCAAAACTGTAAACGTGATGGAAATGTTCAAATGAAAATGTGTAGAGACCATAATCCAAAGAAAACAATATTGATAAATGGCTGAATTAAGTAAATACTTTGGGGAGCTACTTTAAATCCATTTTTACTAAGGTGAAAAGACTTTTCTTTTTAGAAAGATGATTTCTGGCCAGGTATGGTGGCTCACACCTGTAATCCTAGCACTTTGGGAGAATGAGGCAGGCAGATGGCTTGAGGCCAAGAGTTCTAAACCAGCCTGGGCAACATAGTGAGACCTCTGTCACTATAAAAAAAAAAAAAACCAAATGGGTGTGCTGGTGTGTGTCTGTAGCCCCAGCTACTCAAGAGGCTGAGGCAGGAAGATCACTTTAGCCCAGGAGTTTGAGGTTGCATTGAGCTATGGTAATGCAACTGCACTCTAGCCTGGGCAACAGAATGAGACACTGTCTCAAAAAAACAAACAAAAAAGAAAGAGGATTTCTACTTTGTCCACGTGACTTCACAGGTTGTGACAAGATTCTAAATAATGAAATGTGAGATTTTCATTCTAACCTCCCCATAAGCCTCAGTGGTATATGTGGAATGCCTACTGCTTAGACCATTCTTCCAGAAGACCTTCTCTGATCCCCTCCCCCACCTCACCTCATTCTATGCTCTGGGCACTTATAATTCCCTTTTGCAAGAACAGGTTTACTTGTCTGTCCCCTACTCCCTACTACTAGACTAGAAATCCCTAGAGGGCCGTCTATGCCTTGTTCACCATTATATTCCCAGTTCCTTCCAGGACATCCTGTTCACCTGATAAGCACCCAAAAGTATATGCCAAATGAATAATACATGTATGAATTTTGTAGATGAATTATGAGTAGAGGAAACATTATAAAAATCCATTTACCCCCTCTTCTATGCATGCTGAATTAGTATTTGCTTTTAGCCAATACTATTTATCTAATGCTTTTACTACCTTTATAAAACTCTTCTATCTCCCAATCACCACTTAGAACATTTAGAAATATTTATTTTCTTGGAAAGGAAAGGCATTGGTATTTTAAACTTGATATATATTAATATTTAGTATATTCTGCTTTATCCCATTTGGCAATTAAAATTTTTTACATAAATTCATGACCTTATCTTCATGACATGATAAATATGAGTATAATAAATATTTATTCATGTTTACTGATTCTTGAGAACACTTAAATATTTGAAGACCTAAATATGTATTTATATCCCTTAAAGCATGTTTTATAGAAAGTTACAAATAATGAAAGTCTACATGATAATACTTTTAATAGCAAAGCTCTTCTTTCTTGAATTTATACTGCCAGAAAAACATGAGGCAACAGAAGTGAAATTAAATAGGGCATATGCAGGCTTCTTTTCATAAATATTTGGTTAGAAGCTTTTTGCTTTGCATTAACCTTCTGTGATGTCAGTTCACTGGTCCATTCACTCTATTACTCTAGCAGTGGAAAGATAGTTCAGTTCAGGTTCATTTTCTGCCTTTTTCATGTGACATTTTAATCTACGTATTACTGATTTATGTAAGCTATGTGTTTATATTCCTGATTTAACAAATATATATCCTTATGGTGCATTTCTCTGGAAATATCCATGTCTTCTTTTGTTTTCTCCTTTTTTATTGTTTCCTAAGATCTCAAATTTTGATTCCTTCCTAAACCACACTGCTTAAATGGGTCTGCCTTGCACCCCATTCAATAATGTTTATTACTAAAAATTATTAAAATATCAGTATACCATTTTTTATGTAGCATGTGTGGCTAAATAGATCCCTTGGAGAACATTATATAAAAGTTCCTGTTTTGAGGTACTGAAATGCAATCAAACATGGTCATTGATTCTCCATTTGTATAATTAAATTAAATGTTTTAATCTGGAACTTAATATAAGCCTCTAAGAAGATTTATTTCCTTTAGAATAAATCTGAGGAATATCTGTGCTGTTCAACATCCTGACAGGCTCATTACAGATTTTTTCATTTTCATTCCCAGGGCAATAATTGAGAAAGTTACGTTATTGATTTGACCATGACATGGGGCAGGTCACAGCCTCCTGTGCTTGCTCACACTCCTCTGTAGCTTACCCACGGTCTCATCAGTGGAACCCATACTTAGCAGTCAATTTTTATAAAAGGGTCTTGTATTTTAATAGAATTTCCTTGACATTATTCAGCTTTGGGAATCTGGGTCACAAGCAAGAATCTGTAACTGACTTTAAGAATCTTTCTAACCTATCTAGTTGTTTTTAACTATAGGAGCTTAGCACTGACAGATTTGATTTGTTACTTCTAATTATGCCACTGCTCCCAAATTGTGAAAGATGAAGATAAAATATATGATATTTATAAAGCCAGACTGGCTTTGCTGTGTTACAGCTTTTGAAGTTTAGCAGCCAGGTTTGGTCAAAAGTATTTTTACCACCTGTACTTATCTTTCCATATCATTATCATGATTACCATCCTTTCTTTGTTCCTTTCTGCTAAAGATTCCATTTCTGTTCCTACCTCACAATATTGTGGGGGCGGTTTTGTTTTGTTTTGAGACAGAGTCTTGCTCTATCAGCCAAGCTGGAGTGCAGTAACATCATCATAGCTCACAGCAACCTCAAACTCCTGGGTTCAAGTGATCCTCCTGCCTCAGCCTCCTGAGTAGCTGGGACTACAGGCACACAGGCCACAAAGCCCAGCTAATTTTTCTGTCTTTTGTAGAGATGGGATCTCGGTCATGTTCAGGCTGGTCTCAAACTCCTAACCTCAGGTCAGCCTCCTGCCTCAGCCTCTCAGAGTGCTAGGATTACAGGCATGAGCCCCCACCCCCAACCTACAAAATTGCTTTTATCTGTACTCAGAACATAGGAATTCAGTCTCTTAATAGCAACTCCTCTTCCCTAGTCATTTAGTAGAATTTAATAATACTTGCTATCACTTTTTTGAGCAAATAACATCCAGAATTCTAATGTGCATATAACATACATTATTTCTATTATTTACAGTTTGGCAAAACAGGAATTATTTTCCCTATTACACAGATCAGAAAACCAAGTTCGAGGGAATTTAAGAAACTCTGCCCCAAGGATTCAGCCTGCATCGTTATGTGACTTTCAGGCCCACATTCTCCACATAGCCATGGAGCCTTTCTCTCACAGTAACACTCAGCCACGCATGCCAGATGACCTAGTATTATTCTCCTGATTATTTCTCAAGTATAAACCATAAAGAAAAGGTTACAGTAAATGTTTAATGTGAACCAAATTGAAAGAGCCTTATATTTGTAAATAGAGTTGTATTTTTATTAAACAAAGGGAGTTTGATTTATGTAAGTCCAGCTCCTTAAAGAGTTAATATGGCTTTGACAAATTATATCTTGATTTAGTTAACTCTTTTATGTTTTTTTCTAATATCACATAATTTACCTCTGTTTTCCTTCTGAAAAGATTCTGTTGGGTGGTCAATTCATCAGCATTTTTCCTCCATGGTTTTCCTTGAGTCTTTCCAAGACATATTTCTGTGGATATTCTGGAAATGGTAACTTATTAAGAAAGTAACCATGTGTTAGGCACTGCGAACCCAAAGACAAGCCACAGACGCTGCCCCTTGAGGAGACCACTTTTGCCACTGGAACAGAAGAGCAGGTCTCCCTCTCAGGCATCTTTAACCATCTCTCCTGTACCTGCTCGGATTTTAACCCTAAGATTTAGAGAATCATAAACTGCCAGCACTTAAATAGGAGCTGAGAAACCATTTTATTTTACTTAATAAGGCATCTGAGGCCCAAAGAGGAGATTAAATGACTAATTTAGAAGTCACATAGCCAAGACTTAATCCCAGGATCTTCCCACTCCCAGTCTGACATCCTTTCTCCAGCCATTTGTCACAGTAGTTTTTTTATCTTCCTTCCCCCATCTCATTTACAGGATGGTCTGGACCGAAGGCCTAAAATTAGGTGGGGACTCCATTATAGTTAGTTGTTCTCCACCATCAAAAGTAAAAGTCTAGGTTCTTATATTTAAGATGGGAATTAGTTTATAAAGGAAAGGCCATCTTGGAAATATGTAGAGAATATAAACAAGTCATCAGTCTAGGCTTGCTGTATTGACACTTAGGAAACAACCAGGTAGTATTTACACGTTTGTTGGTATGCTGCTGCATGGACATGCATGATATTACAGCAAAACAATATTCCCTGACCTCACAGAGCTTACATTCTAGTGGGGGGAAACAGAAAACAAATCAGTAAACATTACAGTGTGTCAGAGGATGATAAGTGAGACTGAGGGGAAATAACGGACTATAGGGGTCCAAGAGAAGGAACAAGGAGACCAGTTAAGAGACTGTCACAGTGGTCCAGATGGGAGAGGATGGCTCTTAAACCACAGATATTCGTGGAAGGGGTGAGAAGTGGTCATCTTCAGGTTACATGTTAAAGGCAGATCCAACAGGATTTCCTAACAGATTGGAATGTTGGATGTGAGAATAAGAGAAAAGTCTAGGAAGACTCCTAGACTTTGGGCATGAGAAAGGGGAAGGATGGACTTGCCAGGTTCTCCACTGAGGCATTAATTGAACAATGTCATCATTGTACGTGGTTCTGGAAACGCAAGATGAATAATAAACGTCTCCTGACCTCAAAGTGTCTCTAGGCTAGTAGACAAAGCAAACATACACGTGCACATAATACTTCTTGGTTATTATGATACAGATTCTCAACAGAGTGCTGGGAAAGCGCACTGGAGAGAGTAATTCCCTCTAGTCAGGGAATTGGGGAAAGTTTCAAAGCAGAATTTAATCTGACTTGAGTCTATTATTCTTCTTGAGTTTGGCATTACATGGCTTGAGTTTAGAAAGATAAATTGTATTCATTCACAGGGTTAGAACAATTAGAGTAAACCCGGCTGGTAGTAATTTTTGGTCCCATTTCATACCTTGGTTATACATGATTGACCAGGAAAAAAAAGTCAAAATCAGTACTCCTTCATATATACATGTTTTTTTCCCATTGTAGGAGCCTTCTTCCTCTATGCTGGATTCGCTGCCGTGGGACTCCTTTTCATTTATGGCTGTCTTCCTGAGACCAAAGGGAAAAAATTAGAGGAAATTGAATCACTCTTTGACAACAGGCTATGCACATGTGGCACTTCAGATTCTGATGAAGGGAGATATATTGAATACATTCGGGTAAAGGGAAGTAACTATCATCTTTCTGACAACGATGCTTCTGATGTGGAATAATTTTCAGCTGCTGATAGATTTAGTTATTTAAACAAACTTGGGGGAGAAGAACAGCAATTGGTGACCTCACTGCCATGCTTCTAATCTGGTTCTTTCCACAGTCTAGTTTTGAATGACTTCATATTCTAGAATACTTGATTAGGAGGAAGATACAACCATGGTAACGTTTTTTTCATGAGCAGGAATACAAAAGATATATATTTACAGAGATTTTAATGTAATAATTGTTGAGCAAATGTGTGTAATCCCTTCTTGAGATAGTCTAAAATGAATACTGTACCCAGTGACTTCAGTAGTATCCTTTTTTCCTAAGACCATATATAATTTTAGTGGCAATAGAGTCAGTGCTTGATCTAACCAAATTACATATATGTATTTATAAAGAATTATTTCACATGGCATTCTCCACGTGAAAAAAAAAAAATTCTGGGAGATGATCCAAGGGTGTTCTATGTCAAAATATGGCCTATTGGCCCTAAATTTTCCTAAGAGGTAGTGGCTTATCTGTGATCAGCTGTCAAAAAGTAAATTCCATTTAAGCTTTCATCAACAAATTCAAAAGTGCCTCCTACAAGGGCACAGCTATCCTTTTCTCCTTTGGATTCCAAGTTTTGATTTCTCTCTCAAATTCAGGCATTGAGAATTCTTCAGAAACTCACTCTGTGCGGGATCTTTAGAATATATCAAAAAGCAGGTCTTTTAGGGGTTATTTTCATACATGTTTTTTGCATCAGTTGTAAGTATACTTTTGCACAGATAAGCTAGCAAGTTTTGGTAAGAAAACTGTCAGAAAATAACAAAGAAAAGATTTTTATGGATTCCTAATCGGTTAGTCACTTAGATATGCAATTGTAAATGCAAAATAGTACCAGATATTTAAGTATATATCAGGGTCAGTTTTTGTTCATGCCAAAATCACCACACCTTCCTCATTGGCTCTGGAGTCCTATTTTGTGCCTTCATTTGTGTTATATAAGTAGCTGCATGCAGACTATTTTTCCCTTTTGGTCAGACAATAATTTCAGAAACAAAAAAGAGGAAGGAAATCAGTGGCAGAAATAATCCTGCTGTTATTGATGTTTGATTAAAATAATGGGACTTATTTTTTCTTAACTTTTTATTAACTCTTCCTAAGGGAACTGTCACATTTTATTACTTGTCTTTTTTACTCTAAGAGCATAGTTTTAATTTTGCACATCTTTTCTCATTTAAAAAAATATATAGATTTGTCTGGGTGTTTTTGTTTTCTCATTCTTGGCTTCAGTTTTTTTCCTTTTTGTCTAAAGATTGAGTTCCCTATTAGATCAGTGTTTCTAATATATAGTATGTCTGTAAGAAATGCTGACTTACATTTCTACAGTGTCTTTCCAAAGTCTTCACTGTTTTTTTATAGTCATTCATCACTGAACTCTTAATTTTTGCTCTTCTGTTAAGAACTGTATAGTATGTACAAAATTACTTGCTAGTTCCAGTAAAAATATGAATGAATCTTCTGTGTTAGGAATGCATCAGTTTGATGCATTTTAAAATGGCTCTAAACATCTAATAAGGTACTATATTTGGGGAGAAAAGGTGGATATCTGTAAATTCAAAGTCTAACTTGTTCTTGTCGCAGTTATCAAGCTAAGAATATAGCTGTGGAAGTTCATTCTCTAAGTCACTTAGAGGTATAATATGTGCTTAACCAGTCACATTAGTGCCCTAAAAATACTTCAACCAAAAAAAAGTTTTCTCCCTTTGGTCATTTCATATAATAAAAAAATTTAATATTTTAGAGGTCCTTGAATTAGGTGCTTTGAAAATTGATTTTTAAGGGGATATTAATATTGATTTTCCCCCAGAAAAGCAGATATGATTTAATAGAAAAAATCATTATACTGATATTTCTTATCCCATAAGAAATTTCTTATCTGTGTATTTTACACAGGTAAAGTGAAGGGAAAAATGAGCTCTTGTGTGGTACAATCAGAATGTGTTAGGAAGAAAAAATATTAGACCGATAAAGTGCTCACTAAAAATTTATTTTTCAGATTTACCCAAATAATTGCCTCAATTCTTCTCTTTATTGTATACATAGCCTTAATTATATACTTATATCTCAGCTGGGCTGATGCACAGTAACTTTAGAGCAACTGGACTCTTATTATTTACTAAAGCAGAACATGGCCTGTTCTCCCTGACATAAAAAATGTTTTCAACTTTATGTCCATAAATGCACATAATAACAGGGAAAATTAGCCACAGTTCTCCCCCCCCCCATTCTCCTCAGCCCCTTCTTTAAAGGACTATTTGTTATTTATATAGTGATAAAGATAATATTCCATATCTTTGAAGTATAAGACAGAGAGGCACAGTATAAGAATTATTTATAACTTTTTAGAAATAACTACTTGAAAAGGAACCTTATACAATTATGGTATTATTTTTAGATTTGGTGAACATTTATAGTATATTAAAAATTAAATGTTTAAATTTTGCAGGTTTTTTTATATTATGCTCCTTTTAAGTTCTCAGTGTCTTTGGCTACCACTATCGACTTGAAAACGTTCCATTGGAAATATCATCAAATATATATTTTATAGGACAATTTATATAAGATACAATTTGACCTACCATATTAAAACAGACACAGATTAAACATCATGCTTTCAACTGAAATTATAGGTTTCCTTCTAAACATGCTGCAGATTCAATAGAGCTATATTATGTTTTAGGGAAATACGGTGAAGACGGTCCTAGTACCAACTGAGACTTAGCTGGATGGCTGATCTGCACTAGACATACGAGAATATACTATTTTGTCTGCACATAAAAACATAGGGTTGAATGTAATGTTAAAAAGATTTGCTGTTAATATTTTTCTTGAATGTAAACATTCCTAGTAATTTTGATTGTTGCACCTAATCGTTACCCAAAACATGAATATTTTTAATATGTATATGTAGAAGATCTAAATAATAAAAGGTAATGTTTCTATTTTAAATTTTGTTCCCAACTGCCATATGCAGTTAGTTCCCTGATAGAAAATGACATGAGAATAATACTACCCAGTGCTTTTACATAATTTAATTTTACCACTGAACCAGATTTTAGTACAGAAGAGTTTTCTAAATAGTATTTAAGTTATTCACTCTAAAATGGGAAATCAGTTAAAGCAAAGAAGTGATACATTTTTTACTATAATTTCAGCATTTTATACAAGGAATAATAATCAGGAAAAATATAATATGGCAACGTACCATTTTGCTTTTAAATAGCAAAGTAAAATTGAAAATGTATTATAATAACCCACAGATCCAGAAGGTTGGGGGAGTGAAAGGATATTTTAGAAAACACTATCCATATATTTATCTAAGAAAGTCTCACAGTATATAATTTAATGACACTAATATAGTTCATAAATACTGTAATACAGCGAGGAGAGTTGGAGGATTATTTTGATTTTATTTCATCAACATAATTAAAAATAAAATTAATGAGATGGTTTGTTATCAGGGTTTTGTTTTTTTTTTAACACTTTTCAAGTTTATAAAATACTAAGTTATGCTAAATATCTAAAAACTGACTTTCAGGCAGTTGTGACAAGTTTTCAATTACCAAATTAATACCTTTTCTTAGGAATAAAAGAATTAGATGACATACCAGGCCAGGAGCAGAGTATTCATAATATGTGCTTCATAGCAAAATGTATTAAATTATGGGTAAATTTTACAGCTCCTATATAAAAGCTGCCTGTAAGACTCAGAATTGTTCTTCGCATTAATTTTAAGGTCCTGTTTCCTGTCACTTTCATCAGTCTTCTTAGCCTCATGTACAATAACATTAAGCTAATTTGATGAAATGGTTCAGGTTGTAACAGTGTATAAATTATCGGTACATTCAGTTCTTCTAGGTGAGCAATACTGCTGCTGTTTTCTAGAAATAGCAATCATTTAAAAATGCCAAACAGCTAACTGCTACCAACTCTTTCTTGTATATTGTCTCTTTAAAGAAGGAAATTTTTGAGTGCCAATAATAATCAGAGAGGTGTTTTGTAGGAATGTTGATGTTCAGAAGTACATGAAAGTATTTTATCCTTATAATTTGCTTGTGGGTGTAAAATATAATTTCTATAAATCCTTACTTTATATATGTATAAAATATGGTCTGTTGTACTTCAGTAATTTGGTGTATAAAATTTTAAATACCTTCATTTAAGAGTAATATTCAGATTTTTATGTTAGACGTTAAGTTCATATGTTTGATTTTGTCATAGTAATATAAATGAGAAAAAGAAGTGAACCATGCAACTAACTGGTACTTAACCAGTACTTTGTAAAAAGTTTTAAAATTTTAGCAAATTTAATATTATTCCATCTCATTTAAAGGTTAAAAAGATGAGATTTATCTCTAGCCAAAGTAGACATTTATATTCTACATGTTCAAACTGTTTCCTAGCAGCTTTTGGACTATATCTCAGTTGGCGTTATAGTATCTTTTATTTGTAATAAATGTTCAAATTTCTATTTAGAAGCTCTAATGTACATCTAGATGAAGTCAAAACAGTTTTATGCTTTTAAAATATATGTATTTCAAACTGTATATTTTAATTTCTGAGTGCATGTTATATAGTGTTTAATACTTCAGATGTCTTGGCAAATTCAATATAAATATTTATTCCCAGAAGTGACATATGGGATATCTCTTAAAAATTATGAATATGTACCATTTCCTTCAAAGTCATTCTAGCCTATGCTGTATCAAAAGTATTGTATATTTTATGGAGATTTAGTGATACACAGGTAAATGTTTTTTAAGTTATTTTATTGAAGTTCAATCTTTACATAAAATGAAAATCTTTTTTTTAAAAAAAAAGTGCCAGTGCCAGAACTGTAAATGAAAATAATCAAATAAAAGTTAAATAATTCATTACTCATTTCCTTCCCTTGTACTTTTTTATTTTCTCTAATTCTCTTCCTTGGATTTTAGGATCTAGGTTACATAGTTAAAGCCTGTATAAGGACCAGCTACCTTTATATATTAATGCAGTCCTCATTTTAATGATATTTTACTTCTTTAGATCACAGATGAACTCAGTAATCATTTAAAAATATTTCATAATACCTAAAAATTGTTCCAAGGAATATTCTAAATATAAAACTTTGAAATGTGGTGCTTAGGAACCCTTGAACTATTTTTTCTGGTTGTTGTCAGCACCAGATGTTGACATGAACCATTAAGTCAAGTTGTGAAAAATTATCTTGAGTTGTTGCTTTGTAAGTGAAAACAAAATACCTGCTGGATGACTAGTTAACAGTTCCTTTTGGAACTCTGTTGCTCTCAGTTACCAAAAGCTCCCAACATAGCTTTTATTAGCAAATATACACTTGTTTAATATATGGACAGTCGCTAGACTACTTAGGTATGTTTCATCCATACCCAACTGTAGGAATAGCCCGAGGAGATCCTATGAAGACACTGGACTTACTATCATTCAAAGGCTTACAGTGGAGTTGCAATTAACCAAGGATTTTAATGTCAGTAGGTAAGGCAAAAATCCTGCAGTCAAAATGACTCTTGAAAACCCCATAAATTACATATATTATTAAATTGTCCACTCACCTGAATAATGGACACTTTAATAAACTTAAGTTCTAAACATTTTGGTGACTTACCCAAGATCAGACCAGAAAGTCATACAGAATTCTTCTCTACAGTGACTACTCCAACAGTCTTCCTCTCCACATCCCTATTTGGAATGCCACCTTGTCAGACCTAGGAAGATAGATTACAAAAATGGAGAAAAAATTATGGAATTCTTGCATTAAAACTTAAAACTCTTAAAACTTAAAATCCTTGCATTAAAACTTAAAGAGTATGTAGAAAAACAATCAGATACCTCATTTTAACCTGGACTATAGGAACAAATCCTGAAAACCTTGTTTTGGGATCCTTCTCAAACATGAGGCAGTATAGTACATTGTTTAAGAGGTCAGACAACTCAAATCATCTAGATTTGAATCCCAGCTTTCCACTTACTGCCTGGTAAGCTAAATTACTGACTTAATCTTTGCCTTCCTTTCATTGTCTATAAAATGGAGACGATATTTCTGTCTACTGCATGTATGTGTTGCAAGGGTTATAGCAATTAATTATGTAAAGCACAATGTTCAAAGCATCGGCAATTTGCTTATAAAATCCCTTCCTGGCAACAACTACTGGGGCCAAGAGCTTCTTTGACATATGTCATCCCAGCTGACCAGAATGGCTTAAGCTGATCTGGCTGCCTAGCCTGATGTCCTTCCTTTCTCAACTTCTTTTCCATAAGCATCCTCCTGAATGGCAGTTGATGAAAAGAACAAGCTTCTCATATTCTCCAGATTAATAGGATTTAATACACAATTTCTATTTAAGCCTCCCAAGTAGCTGGGACTACAGGTTTGTGCTGCCATGCCTGGCTAATTTAAAAAAATTTTTAGTGGTGATAATAGATCTTATATCTAGAAAACCCTGAAGTCTCCCCAAAAAGATTTCTAGAATTGATAAATTCAGTAAAGTCTCGGGTTACAAAATTAACATACACAAATCAGTATCATTTCTATATACTAGTAACAGCCTGAGAGTCAAATCAAGAACTCAATACCACTTATAATAGCTGCAAAGAAAATAAAATACCTAACCAAGGAGGTGAAAAATCTCTACAAGGAGAACTATTAATATAAAACACTGATGAAAGAAATTTTAGATGACACAAACAAATGGAAAAACATCCCATGCTCATAGATTAGAAGAATCAATATTGCTAAAATGTCCATACTGTCCAAAATAATTTACAGATTAAATGCAATTCCCATCAATATACCAACATCATTTTCCACAGAATTAGCAACAAGAAAAATAAATAATGGGGACTTAAAAAGTTTCTGCCCAGGGCTGGGCGTGGTGGCTCACGCCTGTAATCCTAGCACTCTGGGAGGCCGAGACAGGTGGATAGCTCAAGGTCAGGAGTTCAAGACCAGCCTGAGCAAGAGCAAGACCCCGTCTCTACTATAAATAGAAAGAAATTAATTGGCCAACTAAAAATACATGTAAAAAAAAAATTAGCCGGGCATGGTGGCGCATGCCTGTAGTCCCAGCTACTCGGGAGGCTGAGGCAGAAGGATCACTTTAGCCCAGGAGTTTGAGGTCGCTGCGAGCTAGGCTGATGCCATGGCACTCTACAGCCCAGGCAACAGAGTTGAGACTCTGTCTCAAAAAAAAAAAAGTTTCTGCCCAGCAATCCTAAATTTCACATAAAATCAAATAAGAGCCCAAATATCCAAAGCAATCCCAAGCAAAAAGAACAAATCCAGAGGCATTACATTACCCCACTTCAAATTACACTACAAGGCTATAGTAACCAAAACAACATGGTAATAGTATAAAAGTAGACACATAGATCAATGAAGCAGAGAACCCAGAAGTCAAATTATATACCTACAACCAGTTGATTTTCAACAAAGCAGACAGAAACATAAACTAGGGAAAGGATGCCCTATTCAATAAATAGTACTGGAAAAATTGGATAGGCTCGAGAAGAATGAAACTTGATCCCTATCTCTCACCACCCACAAAAATTAACTCACGATGGATTAAAGACTTAAATGTAAGACCTGAAACCAAAAAAATTCTAGAAGAAAACATAGGAAAACTTTCTGGACATTGACCTAAGCAAAGGATTTATAACTTAGACCCCAAAAGCAAATGTAGCAACAAGAAAAATAAATAAGACTTAAAAAGTTTCTTCACATCAAAGGAAATAATCAACAGAGTAAACAGACAACCTATAGAATGGGGAAAAGTATTTGCAAAAACTATACAATCTGACAAAGGTCTAACATCCAGAGTCTACAGGGAACTCAAACAAATCAGCAAGAGAAAAACAAATGACCCCATTAAAAAGTGGGCAAAAGACATGAACAGATTTTTTTTCAAAAGTAGATGTACAAATGGCCAACAAACATATGAAAACATCACTAATCAGGGAAATGCAAATTAAAACCACAATGAGATACCCTGTCAGAATGGCCATTATTAATAGTCAAAGACAACAGATGTTGGTGCAGATGCAGTGAAAAGGGAACACTTACACACTGTTGGTGGGAATGTAAATTATTAGTACAACTTGTATGGAAAACAGTATGGAGATTCCTCAAAGAACTAAAAATAGATCTACCATTCAATCCAGCAATCCCACTACTTGGTATCTACCCAAAGGAAAATAAGTTGTTATATCAAAAAGATAACTGCACCCAAATGTTTATCAGCACAATTCACAATTGCAAAGATACAGGATCAACTTAAGTGGCCATCAACTGATGAGTGGATAAAGAAAATGTGAGGGGTGTGTGTGTGTGTGTGTGTGTGTGTACACACATACATACCATGGAGTACTACTCAGCTATAAAAAGAAATGAAACAATGCCTTTTGCAGCAACATAGGTAGAACTGGAGACCGTTATCGTAAGTGAAATATCTCAGGAATGAAAAAAATAATACCCCATGTTCTCACTTATGAGTGGGAGCTATAAACAATGGGTATATATGGTCATACAAAGTGGAATGACACTAGAAACTAAGAATGGGGGAAGTTGAGAAGGTGATAAGGGATCAAAAATTACCTGTTGGGTACAATGTCAAGCGATGGGTACACCAAAAGTCCTGACACTTCACCACTATACAACTCATCCATATAACATCCATAAAACTTGTACCCCCTAAATCTATCTGAAATTTTTTTTTTTTTTTTTTAGAGATAGTGTCTCACTATGTTGCGCAGGCTGTTCTCGAATTTCTGGCCTCAAATGACCCTCCTGCCTCAGCCTCCTGCAAAGTCTTTTTTAACCACTACCCTTTTTTGTTTCTTATCTACAATGAGCTTTATCATAGAAAATTTTAATAACTGCCTCTACCTGAAAATTTTGGTGCTGTTTTCTTCCTAGAGGTTTACTGGTTATGGATTTAGGAACTAAAGCACAATTACTGGATAAAAACTTACAGTATAACTTGGAGGCAAATATGGAAGCATCAGGATTTAGTTAATGTCTAAAATGATAAGTCATTTTAGCCAAGTG
The DNA here is from genome assembly GCA_963574885.1 of Lepilemur ruficaudatus. Taxonomy (NCBI): domain Eukaryota; kingdom Metazoa; phylum Chordata; class Mammalia; order Primates; family Lepilemuridae; genus Lepilemur; species Lepilemur ruficaudatus. Next base: position 64,298 of record CAUYRT010088461.1, read on the forward strand.
TGGTGGCTGCTCTGTCTGAAATTAATATAGCTAGTCCAATTTATTTTTTTGATTAGTGTTAGCATGGTATATGTTAACTATCTCTTTACATTTAATCTATATGTCTTTAAAGTGGCGTTCTTTAAAACATAGTTGAGTCTTATCTTTTGATCCACTGACAATCTGCCTTTTAATAGGTATATTTAGAGCATTAACATTTAAAGTGATGTAATAATATCTACCATATTTGTTACTATTTTCTATTTACTGCCCTTGTTCTTTGTTCCTGTTGTTTTCCACTTTTTCCTGCCTTTTATGGTTTTTAACTGAGCATATGATGCCATTTTCTCTCCCAGCATATCAATTTTATGTTTATGTGTATATATATATTACTGTTTTTAGTGATTGCCCTAGAGTTTGCTGTGTACAAAGTCCACTTTCAAATAACACCATACCAATTTATGGGTAATGCAAGTGCCATTTAATATTCCTAATCCCTCCCTTCATCCTCCTATCCCTTATATCACTGCTGTCATTCATTTCACTTGTACATAAGCTATAATCATTGGATACATGGTTGCTCTTATTAAACAGTTGTTACATCAATTAATAGGAAAAATAAAAGCTTTTAACATAACTTCACTCATTCCATTTCATTGCTTTTCCATTCCTTATGCAGATTTAAATTTCTGACCCATATCATTTTCCTTCTCTATGAAGAACTTATTTTCATAATAACATTTCTTGCAAGGCAAGTCTATTAGCAAAAAATTCCCTCAATTTTTGTCTTAAAAAGTCTTTATTTCTCCTTCACTTTTGAAGGATAATGTCCCAGGATACAGATTTTTAGGTTGGTGGATTTTTTTTCTCTCTCAACACTTTGAATATTTCACTCTATTTTTATCATGTTTACATGGTTTCTGAGGAGAAATCAGATATAATTATCATCTTTATTCCTCGATAAGACACGTGTTTTTTTCCTTTAGTTCTTTCAAGATTTTTTTTAACCTCTGATCTTCTGCCGTTTGACTATGATACTTCTAGGTACAAGGTTTTGGGGGGTTGTTTTTGTTTTTGTTTTTGGCGCTTTTCATGCTTCCTAAATCTGTGGTTTGTTGTCTGACATTAATTTAGGAAAATTCTCAGTTACTATTGCTTCAAATATTTCCTCCGTTCCTTTCTCTCTTTTTCTTCTGTTGTTCCCATTATGTGTGTGTTACACCATGGTAGTTGTCCCACAGTTCTTGGAGATTCTGTTTTTTTTTTTTTTTTCCAGTTTTTTCCTCTTGGCTTTTCAGTTTTGGACGTTTCTATTGACATATCCTCAAGCTTAGAAATTCTTTTTATAATTTTCATTTAATTAAAATTATGGGCACATAATAGTTGTATATCTTTATAGGGTACATCTGATGTTTTGATACAGGAATACAATGTGAATTAAGAAAATCTAGGTAATTGGGATATCCATCACCTCAGACATTTGACATTTCTTCATGTTAGGAACAGTCCAATTCCATTCTTTTAATTATTTGAAAGAATATATTAATTTATTGATTATAGTCACTTCATTGTACTATCAAATATTCTTCCCTCTAATTATCTAATTATATTTTTGCACCCATTTTTGCACCATTTTGACTAATTATATTTTTGCCCCCTCCTCCACTTCTCTTCCCAGACTCTGGTAACCATCAGTCTACTCTGTCTCCATGAGATCAACAGTTTTAATATTTAACTCCCACATATGAGTGAGAACATGTGAGATTTGTCTTTCTGTGCATGGCTTTTTCTCTTAACATAATGTTCTACAGTTCTATCCATGTTGTTGCAAATGGAAGAACTTCATTTTTTGTGGCTATATATTATTCTATTATATATGTGTCCCACAATATCTTATCTATTCATCCATTGATATACACTTAGTTTGATTCCAAATCTTGGCTACTGTGAATACTGCTCAATAAACATGGGAGGATAGCCATCTTTTGAATATAATGAATTCTCTTCTTTAGATTTATACCCAGTAGTGGGATTGCTGGGTCATATGGTAGTTCTATTTTTAGTTTCTGAGGAACTTCCATAATGTTCTCGATAGCGGTTGCACTAATTTACAGTCCCACCAACAGTGTATGAGAATTTCCCTTTCTTTATAACCTCACCAGCATTCGTTATTGCCTGTTTTTGATAAAAAAAAAAACCATTTGAACTGGGGTGAGATGATAACTCATTATAGTTTTCATTTGCATTTCTCTGATGACTAATGATGTTGAACATTTTTTATACCATTGATATAACGATTTGTATATCTTCTTTAGAGAAATGTCTATTCAGATCCTTTGCCCGTTTTTTAATCAAATTATTTGACTTTTTTCTATTGAGTTGTTGGAGCTCCTTATATATTCTAGTTAGTAATGCATTGTCAGATGGGTAGTTTGCAAATGTTTTCTCCCATTCTGTGGGTTGTCTCTCCACTTTGTTGATTGTTTGCTGTGCAGAAGCTTTTTAGCTTGACGTGATCCCATTTGTCTAATTTTGCTTTGGTTGCCTGTGCTTTGGAGAAATTAGTAAAGAAGTCCCTGCCTAGATTAATGTCCTGAAGCACTACCCCAATGTTTTCTTTTAGTAGTTTCATAGTTTCAGGTCTTAGATTTAAGTATTTAATCCCTTTGATTTTATTTTTGTGTATGGTGAGAGATAGGGGTCTAGTTTCATTCTTCGGCATATGGATATCCAGTTTTCCCGTCACCAATTCTTGTAGTGACTGTCCTTTCCCCACTGTACGTTTTCGGTATCTTTGTCAAAGACAAGTTCACTAGAGATGTCTGGATTTATTTAGGGTTCTCTACTCTGTTCCACTCTCCTATGTGTCTGTTTTTATGGCAGAACCATGCTGCTTTGGTTACTGCAGCTCTCTAATATAATTTGAAATCAGGTGATGTGATTCCTCCAATTTTGTTATTTTTGCTCACTATGGCTTTGGCTATTCTGGGTCTTTTGTGGTTCCATATAAATTTAAGGATTTTTTTTTTATTTCTGTGAAGATGTCATTGCTATTTTCATGGGGATTGCATTGAATCTTGTTGACTTCTTTGGGTAGTATGGACATTTAAGCAATATTGATTCTTCCCATCCATGACCATAGAATATCTTTCCATTTTCGTGTGTGCTCTTCAACTTCTTTCATCAATGTTTTGCAGTTTTCATTAGACAGAACTTTTGCTTCTTTAGTTAAGTTTATTCCTAGGTATTTTATCTGTAGCTATTATAATGGGATTGCTTTCTTGGCTTTTTCACATTGTTTACTGCTGACATACACAAATGCTACTGATTTTTGTATGTTGATTTTGTATCCTGCCACTTCACTGAATTTCTTCTAATAGTTTGTGTGTGTGTGTCTGTGTGTGTGAAGTCTTTAGGTTTCTCTAGATATTAGATCATAGCATATGAAAAGAAGGATAGTTTGACTTCTTCCTTTCCAATGTGGATACCCTTTACTTCCTTCTTTTGGCTGATTGTTCTAGGTAAAACTTCCAGTACAATGTTAAATAACAGTAGTGAAAGTGGGCATCCTTGTCTTCTTCCAGATCTTAGGGGAAAGGCTTTCAGTTTTTCCCCATTCAGTATACTAGTTGTGGGCCTATGATATATAGCTTTTATTGTGTGAGGGAAGGACCTTCCATACCCAGTTTTATGAGAATTTTTATCATGAAGGGATGTTGAATTTCATCAGATTCTTTTTCAGCATCAATTGAAATGATCGTATCCTTTCTGTCCTTCATACTATTGGTTGATTTACTTATGTTGAACCATCCTTGCATCCCTGGGATGAATCCTACTTGATCAAGACTAATAATATTTTTAATGTATTGTTGAATTTGGTTTGCTAGTATTGTGTTGAGGATTCTTGTATCTATGCTCACCAGAGAAACTGGCCTACAGTTTTGTTTTTCTGTTGTGTCTTTGCCTGGTTTTGGTATCAGGGTGATATAGCCCTCATACAATGAGTTTGGGAGTATTCCCTCCTTCTTGATTTTCTGGAGCAGATTAAGTAGGACTGGTAATAGTTCTTTGAATGCTTGCTAGAAAACAGTGAAGCCATTAAGACCTGGACTTTTCTTTAATGGGAGACTTTTTATTACAGCTTCCAATCTTATTACTTGTTATTGATGTATTCAAGTTTTATATTTCTTCCTGGCTCAGTCTTGGTAGGTTATATGTGTCTACGAATTTAACCATTTCTTCCACATTTTGCAATTTATTGGCATATAGTTGCTCATAATAGTCTCTAACGATCCTTTGGATTTCTGCAGTATCCATTATAATGTCTCCTTTTTCATCACTGATTTTATTGATTTGGGTCTTCTCTCTTTTTTTCTTAGTCTGGCTAAAGTTGTGTCTATTTTGTTTATCTTATCAAAAACTCAACTTTTTGTTTCATTGATCTTTTGTGTTTTTCTGTTTTAATTTCATTTACTTTTACTCAGATCTTTATTATGTCTTTTTTTTCTAATTTGAGGTTTTGTTTGCTCTTGTTTTCTACTTCTTTGAAATGTACCATTAGGCTGTTTATTTGAAGCTTTTCTACTTTTTTGATGTAGGAACTTATTGCTATAAACTTTTCCCTTATTACTACATTTACTGTGTTCAATAGGTTTTGATATGCTGTGTTTTCATTATTTGTTTTGAGAAATTTTTTAATTTCCTTTTTAATCTCATCATCGACCCACTGGTCATTCAGGAGTATATTGTTTAATTTACATGTGTTTGTGTTTTTTCCAATGTTCCTCTTATTACTGATTTCTACTTTCATTCCATTGTGATCAGAGAAAATACTTAGTATAATGCCAAGTTTTTTTAATTTTTAGGGACTTATTTTGTGGCCTAAAATATGATCTATCCCTTGACAATGATCCATGAGCTGAGGAGAAGAGTGTGTATTCTGCAGTTGTTGGATGAAACATTCCGTGAATATCTATTGAGTCCATTTGATCTATAGTGCAGGTTAAGTCCAACATTTCATTGTTGATTTTCTGTTTGGATGATCTGTCCAATGCTAGCAGGGGAGTGGTGAGGTCTCCAACAATTACTGTATTGGGATCTCTCTCTTTAGCTCTGATAAAATTTGTTTTATATATCCAGATGCTCCAGTGTTGGGTGCATATATATTTAGAATTGTTATATCCTCTTGTTAAGTTGACC
>CAUYRT010088462.1:0-50807 GCA_963574885.1 Lepilemur ruficaudatus
AGTCCCAGCTACTCGGGAGGCTGAGGCAGAAGGATTGCTTGAGCCCAGGAGTTTGAGGTTGCTGTGAGCTAAGCTGACGCCACGGCACTCACTCTAGCCTGGGCAACAGAGTGAGACTCTGTCTCAAAAAAAAAAAAAAAAAGAATTAAGCCGGCTGAAGCACAATACAGGGAGAGGCAGAAGACTGCTACTATTTTTTAATAAACCTTTTAATTCGCATAGAACTATTTGATTCTTTAACTGAAATACATACATAATTTGAAAAGACAAAAACTAAAAAAAAAAACAGAAAGAAAACTAAGCATATTGAAAAAAAAGAGGCAATGAATAATTCCCAGAAGAGCAAAATATAATCATAGTACACTACTTGGCTTAGCAATAAATAACTTGCATAATCATAAAAATGTAAACAATGACACTGATTAAGGCAGAAACGGCTAACTACCTACTCCACATCCATTGTCTCTTATTTCTTTAAATAAAATGCCAATATTATTTGCAGTTATAATAAGAATATCTAAAATACCTAGATTAGCAGCTCAAATGAGAACATGTAACTAAATTCTGGCCAATAAGATATAACCAGAAGCTGCAGGTTAGAACCTCTAAGAAGTATCCTTGAGTCTGGGAAAGAAAACTGGCATGTGCCCTTTTTGCATCGCCATTGTTCCCTACTACCTACCTGAAAACCAACATGATTGCTAGAACTATAAAAGTTTTCTTGGATCATGAGTGATTTTTTTATATAGACATGATCTAAGAAAGGAGAAGGAAAAACAGGTAGATTGGTTCCCTAATAACTGTAAAGATGTTATCCTAACCCTGGAATGCTAACCTATAGACTTCTTTTCTGTGAGAGAAAAAAGGAACTTTATCTCATTTAAGCCACTGTTATTTCCAGGTTTTTTTTTTTTTACTAGAAGCCAAAAGTAATACCTGAGAGACAAATAATAGGTAGATAAGTAGGTAGGTAGGTAGACTGGTTGATTTAACTAAAAGTAATAAGAATTTTGGGAGAAGGGGTGAGGATATGAAATGGATTATGAATATTAATCCTCATCTTGCATGCCAGAAAGTCTGTAGATAATGTCCAAAACAGAAAATATAAATCAGCATACAAATATGAAGATAAATGCCTAAAGGATATCTCCAAATGTATTTGGAGACTAGAATTAAGAACAGTGAGAGCATTTCATTATAAGCTTTGTCCTAGCTGGCTTTTTAATACTATTTAAAATCACGTTATCACTTCTATAAAAATTAAAAACTAAAATATTGAATAATGAATAATTTAATCATCTACCACAAACAAAAAACCAGCTCTAATGTGTAGTGAAGAAATAACCTTATCCAAAGAAAAGTCTGGCCTTCTCCCTCTGCTACTGAAAGGTGATCTCTAGGCACCTGGAATGTTCTACCTTATAGGAGGGTTTTGTTTGCCTGGAGGCTTTGGCCACTAGACATCTAAAATTTGATTTATGATGGGGGCTTTGGGCCAAGTCATATCAGTTCCAACCTGTGGAGGAATCTGAAACTAAACAGATTATTAGCCTAATCTCTAGGAGAGGAGACTAAAGGTCAGTCATGTGGGGAGTATTTGATGGCGCACCCATAAAAAGTCTAAACAACAAAGACTTGAAGGGCCTTCCTTAGTTGGTAATACGCTGTGTATGGTCACACATGGTGGTGAGGAGGAGGTAATGTTATCCACAACTTGATAGGGAGGAGACTAGAAGCTCTCCATTTAGACCCTTCTTGGACTCTTCCCATACAGTTCTCTTCCCTTGGCTGATTTTAATCTGTTATCCTTTCACTGTAATAAACCATAACCATGAGTAAAACAGCTTTCAATAAGTTTTGTCATCCTAGCAAATTATCAATCTTCAGGGTGCGTTTGATACCAAATTTGCAACTGGTATCAGAAGCTGAGGGCAGTCTAGTAGACACTGCCCTTTAAACTTTGCATTTCGGTTAATTCCAGGTAACTACAGAGGGAAGGGTGGAAAGAAGATAAAGAAAAAGAGCAAGAGGGGAAGTTACATTTCTATTAATAGAACACCTATTAGAATCCCTTTTATATACATTTACTTAATCCTGATAATCCTAATAATTTAGTAAATGGTATTATTTCTACTTCATATACAAGGAAATTAAGGCCGAACGGTCAAGTAAGTGGAACAATGCCACAGATCAAGTAAATCAACAATGCAAATCTAGTCTTTCAGATTCCAAAGTCCATGCACTTTTCACTATGCTATGTTGTTTCCCTACACCATAATGCTTCCCGTATCAATTAGTCAAAAGTATTTAATTTTGACTACCACTATATGCTTAAATAATCTGTCTATGATACCTAGATTTCCTAGAATCCAGGACCAAATCTATGCAATTCTTTGCAGGACTAGCACAATTCCCGCATGAGTTATTCTTGAAGAAAAATGAAGGTCACCTCATCTTTGAATCTCACATATACAGTGAATCCAAAGCTGTAAATTAACCTAGTGCTAAAATTAAGTACCTATTCAATGTATTACGTGCCTACCTACCTCCAGATTTCTTTCATATAAAAAATTAAATAAATGCAAAAAAACAGCCAAAACTATAAGCTCTGAAGTTTATCATACATCAAAGGAATCACTAAAAGGAAATGTCTGCATATTCAGAAAAATGTTTGTCATAATATTACTAATTCCTCATCTATTACAGCTGTCACTTTTCTTTATGGAAATTAAACAAACTGATACATTAAAAATTATGTATAAAATTCAAAAAGTGAATGGAAAAACAGAGTCACAAAATGTTACTAGGAATGATATTTAAGAGGAAGATCTATTACCATACTGATTTCTCAAAGAGGAGAAAAGAGTTTCACGATAAAGATTTTTTAAAGTGAGTAATATTGCTATATGTGTGCATACAATGCACATATATATGCAAGTCCAGCTTTGTTTTATTTTAGACATTTGGAAGCATAATTGTTTTAACTCTAATTGAAAAGAATGTTAAATAATAAAGACTCAAATAAGGCTAAATGGATGCTGCCTTTAATACAAAACCAAATTTCCAATATATAGGTACTGAACTATTTAATTTGAGCTAGAAATAAACATTCTTAATGGGTACAAAGTTGAGAAGCAATTTCCTCTTTAGAGTACTGTGATCAGCAAAGCACATCCACCAACACCAACTTCTGTGCCAAGGGCCAGAACAGGCACCAGGGCTTCCTCAGGGGGATTCTTAAATCCACTGGGGACAGAGAATTACCCAGAGGAGGAAGACAGGCAGTGGGGCAGCAAAGAATGAGTCATGTAGCTTCCTTATGTGGTAACTATATCTCTTTCTGTAGTCACCAACATCATTCCAGCGAAAACTGAAAGTTTATTTGCAAAGTTCTAGTAGGGAAACAGAGCTATGTCATATATCCTTTCCCAAAGAACAAATCACATCTATCTGAGAAGGACATGCTACTAAACTCCAGGAGAGACACACAGAACAAAAAAGAGAAAGTAGGCCCCAAGCTAACCATGGTTTTATCAAATCGATCATGGCAATCATTGCCCTTATATTTGGTACGATACAAAAAAGCATTGTGATGGCAAAAATACTTAAATGATTATCCCCTTAAAGAATACAAAGTTGTAAGTTAGTGCATTTAACAGCTAAGTATTCAAAACACACTGTGAATATGGCAGAGAAATAAAGAATGTCAGCTAAAATATTTTTAAGATGCTGGTTATGTAAGCAACAAACATAAAAATGTTAATACTGAATAATTAAGCATTAATATTTTGTCAGCCAAGGAAAGAAGTTTCTCTGACAACAGCTGAACCCAGCTCAACTAGGGTTAAGGTGCATCTCAAATGTGGCAGATGACTTATGAGTTAAAATTTTCCAAAATATCAAACCAATTGACCCGGTTGTTTAGGGCCCCATCTTTACAAAACAGGTGCCATTTCATTCCCCTCATCAAAACAATACATCTCAAATTATTTTGATTTTATAAGATGCACACATTTATCAATATTCCTTTTTTTCCCCTTCTCTCACAAGCTATGTGAACATTTATCATTATTAACTGAGATCTGAGTCTTTCTATTTGGCTCAAGTATGTGGGTCATGAACAATGAATCAAAAAACACAGCAAGTACTATGTCAAATGTTTGAAATCAAAATCCACTATAATGTAATGAGATCTATTTTTACATTTTAAAAATAATCAGGATTTTTGGTTCTGATCAGAGAGACTAGCTGGTATCAGAATACCCTCCTGCTACAAAAATCTGTAAAAGCTGACCAAATTTATAGATAATTAAAGAAATTTTGCAGGCAATAGACACCAACTAACACAGGGCTATGATCCTTGGGAGAAAAGAGCCAGATGAATCAAGTTTCACATTGGCTTTCTCCTTGAGGGCATTTTCCAAACCATGGTATAGAGAAATAGAACCCATGCAGAAAGTGGCAGTCTTGCTAGGATAAGAAAACTAAAAGTAATATTTGGGGCTGCTAACACGGCTGAGTTTGGAGGACAGGTCATTAGAAAGGAAAAAGTTAAAGAGAAAAAGCTACAAAAAACTACATAAAAATTCTCTGTGGTCTTCATCTGCCTCATAGGATATGCGTGCACATGGTTAGAATCCTAGGAGAAAATAGCTGTCAGCAAAATGGAGATTTCAGAGGTTGTGCAATTCTGACAAGATGGAGTCCAGGCTCAGTCAGAGGACAGAGATCTTAATGAACAACTTAGGCATTTAGTTTAGATCTTAGGCAATCTGTGCCCTAGGAATAAGAACAAAGTTGAAATAGATCTACCTTAAAAAGCCTAAAACTAAGCCTCCATAAGATCAAAGTGATCCACTAGTTATTTAACTGCATGCCATAATAAATACAATACTATTTAGAGGGAGATGACTATCCAGAGCTTCTATGATAGGGGTTAGCAAACCTTCCTATAAACGACTAGAAAGGAAATATTTTTAGACTTTGAGGGACACATACAGTCTCCATTGCACATTCTCTTTAAAAACAAACAAACAAAAAAATCTTTAAAAAGGTAAAAAGCTAATTTTAGCTATAGGCCATGCAATAATAGCCAGCAGGCTGGATTTGGCTAATGGGCCATACTTGGCTGTTTATGTTTCACTCACACTTCTTGACATACAATGAAAAATTAGTAGACATACGAAAAGGGAAAAGTAATTGATAATCAAGAGACAAAGCAGTTAATAAAAACAGGCTTAGACCAGGCGTGGTGGATCACGCCTGTAATCGTAGCACTCTGGGAGGCTGAGGAAGTGTCGTTTGAACTCAGGAGTTTGAGAACAGCCTGAGAAAGAGCGAGACCCCTCTCTACTAAAAAAAATAGAAAGAAATTAGCTGGACAACTAAAAAACATATATATTAAAAAAAAAATTAGTCAGGCATAGTGGCACATGCCTGTAGTCCCAGTTACTCACGAAGCTGAGGCAGGAGGATCGCTTCAGCCCAGGAGTTTGAGGTTGCTGTGAGCCAGGCTGATGCCACAGCACTCTAGCCCAAGCAACAGAGTGAGACTCTGTCTCAAAAAAAAAACAAAAACAAAAAAAAAGCTAATGAAAGGGCATCTTTAAACTACTCAAAGAAAAAAATCTTTCAACATAGACTTCTATACCGAGCAAAAATATCCCCCAAAACATGAGGAATAACCAAAGACATTTTCAGACTATGAAAAGGCTGGGAGAATCTACTGTCCGTAAACCTTATTTCAGGAAATAATAAAGAAGTTCTTTAGGATGAAAGGAGGTGAATCTAGAGGGAAGCACAGATGTGCAAGAAATGAATAGCTCCAAAAAAAAGTAGGTATATGGGTAGTTATGAAGACCCTTAACTGTTTAAAGCAATAACAATAAGGTCCTATAGGGCTTATAATATATTGGGGGGTGGATAAAATATATAAAAACAATAGCAGAAAAGAGGAGGCACATAAATCAATTTAAACTGTTTTTAATGTTTTGCATTTTGGGGGGATATATGAGAAGTACTCATTACAGGCAGACTTTTTTAAGGACATATTTTGTAATTTCTAAAGTAGTCACTTAAATAATGTTATTAACAGTTAACAAAAAAAGTAAATAAAGGAGATAAAATGGAATAATAAACACAATAATGAGCTGCATAATGATATTTCAGTGGATGATGGACCCCATACCCCATATGACAGTGATCCCAAAGATTATAATACATATTTTTAATTGTGCCTTTTCTATATTTACATATGTTTAAATATACAAATACTTACCATTGTGTTACAGTTGCCTACGGTATCCAGTACAGTAACAAGCTGTAAAGGTTTGTAGCCTAGGAGTAATAGGCTAAAGCCTAGGTATATATAGTAGGCTAAACCACCTAAATCTGTGTAAGTACATTCCATGACATTTGCACAACAACAAAATTGCTTAGCATATCCCCTTAAGCGATACAAGATTGTACTCAAAGGAGCACAAGGGAAACTTTTTTGGTGAGAGAAATATTCAATGTCTTAATCTGCTGGTGGTGCCACAGGTGTATATATACAAAGATTCATTGAGTTGGAAGGTTAGGAGAAGGGCCAGATGGGGAAGAGGAGGGCAGGTGGTAGTAGGGGAACGCTAGGCCTCATGGGTTCAGGGGTCCTAGAAGAGGGGGCCAGGATGCTAGCACATAGAAGAAAGGGATGATGGCATGAGGGAGAGATAGGGAGTGCAGATTCAAGGAGGAAGGTATGGAGGTTCTGAGGGGCTTGGTGTGGAATAGGATGGGGTGGCGGTAGGGGTGCAGCTCAGGATCTGGCCTGGTCCACACCTAAGAGGAGGTTTTGCAATCAGGTTGGTGGAAATGCTGTGACATAGCAGCTGTAGCTAGTAGTAAGACTCTAAATTTGGGACCATACCTCCCTTCTAGGTGTGTCTCAAATCACCAGAAAGTGATTTGGGGTTTTCTGTTTCTTATATTTTGATCACCTAGATATGCTAACAGATGCCTGATCCTCTGTACTGGCGGGTCTTGGATGGAATCATTCCCAAATGTCTGGAAATTCCTGATTGGATTACTGTGTTTTGAACAGAGTTTTGTGAATAGTTTTTATCTTCAACTGGAAAGTAAGACACAGAAAGCTTCAGCAGATCATGCACGCCATGTCCACCACCCAGAATGATGGGCGAGCAGACAACTGGGAGACCAACCCCGATTTTGTGAATAATGTGAGTGAAAAAGAACAAAGATGGGGTGCCAAAACCATGCAAGGTTCTGGGCACCAGGAGCACCTGGACATATACAAGTTGAGAAAATGTTTTTTAAGAACATCAGACCCTTAAAGAGAAGGAACTCGAAACAGGACCAAAAACCGCCTACAGCTATATTGGAAAATGTGGGATAGAACTAGACAGAATGGATAAGTCAGCTGCAGGCTTTGAATATGAGGGTAAGATTGAGAAGCACACCTCCCAGAAAGACTACCTGAGTGGCTCTGACAGCAAATGTGGCACGCAGGACGACTGGGTGGACAAGTGCACTGTGAGCTTTGACTATCAGGATAAGGCAGAGAAGCATCAGTTGTGGAGAGATTACTACAAAGGTTTTGGAGGCAAAAGGAACAAAAGAGCTGTCAGCTTTGAGTTTCAAGGCAAAACGGAGAAGCACAAGTTCCAGAATGAATATGTGAAATGGTTTGAAGGAAATTTAGGTGTGCAGACAAACAAATGTGCCCTTGACTGGATCACTAGGAGGAACTGCAGGTGCATGAATCCCAAAAAGACTACCCCAAAGGATTTGGTGGAAAATATGGGGTGCAGAAGGATCAGATGGGTAAGAATGCACTGACCTTTGAAGACATTCCAAGTTGTCCTGTTTACCAGAAGATAGTACCTACTGAAGCTGTGACCAGCAAAATAAGTAACATCAGAGCTAACTCTGAGGTCAGGTGTGGTGGCTCACACCTGTAATCCTAGCACTCTGGAAGGTCGAGACAGGGGGACCACTTGAGGTCAGGAGTTTGAGACCAGCCTCAGCAAAAGCAAGACCCTGTCTCTACTAAAAATAGAAAGAAATTAGCCGAGCAACTACAAATAGAAAAAAAATTAGCCAGTCATGGTGGCACATGCCTGCAGTCCCAGCTACTTGGGAGGCTGAGGCAGGAGGATGGGTTGAGCCCAGGAGTTTGAGGTTGCTAGGAGCTAGGCTGACGCCACGGCACTCTAGCCTGGGCAACAGAGCAAGACTCTGTCTCAAAAAAAAAAAAAAAAAAAAAAAGAGCTAACTTTCAAAACCTCGCTAAGGAGAAAGAACAGGATAGACTGAAGACAGAAGCAGAGACCAGCTGAGGGCTAAGGAGAGAAAGAAGCAGGAAGGGGCCAAGAGGAAGCTAGAGGAGCAAGCCAGAGCCAACTCCCCCTCCTTCCTGCACCGCCTAGCCAGCTGAGGGGAGCGGGACCTAGCTCTGCTCAAGGCAGAGCCAAGCTAGAGTCCTTGTGAGTGACAGTCCCACTCACCAGAGCCTGAGCATAGTGTGGAGGCTGTCAACTACTGAGAGGTCTGGCCTACCCATAGAGGCCCCGGGTCACTATTAAGCAGAGGAAAATACCTATGATGACTACGAGAATGATCCAGGGATCACAGCCATAGTCTTCTACAACTATCAGGCTGCGGGCAATGATGAAATCTCCTTTTGACTGCGACAGCATCATCACCAGCATTTACATGACCAATGATAGCTGGTGGCACAGGTGTACAAGGGCAGTTATGGGCTCTTCCCCACCAACTACATGGAGCTGCAGCATTACAATACTCCATGAGTCTTGTGAGGGCACAGTGCCCCAGATTCTCACACTACACATCAGGACTTCCTTGGATCTTGGTTGGGTTTTTAGTTTCGGGGTTTTTTTTATGAGTGGGGAGGGGAATATACATATTCCTCTTATGTATTTATGTATTTATTTATTTGAAATGGGGTCTCGCTCTGTCATCCTGGCTAGAGTGCAGTGGCATCATCATAGCTCACTACAACCCCAAACTCTTGGATTCATGCGATTCTCTTGCCTCAGCCTCCCAAGTAGCTGGGACTACAGGTGCGTGCCACACCCAGGTAAGTTTTCTATTTTTTTTTGTAGAGATGGGGTCTTGCTTTTGCTCAGGCTGATTTCAAATCCCTGGCCTCAAGCAATCCTCCCGCCTTCGCCTCATAAGTGCTAGGATTACAGACGTCAGCCATCACATCTGGCCATATTACTCTCATATTTCATATTTAGTACTTTTACTGATGCTTTTGAAAATGCTTATGCCACAGAATTTGCTAATATACTGTAATCATGTTCCTTAAGGGGGAAAAATTGAGCTGTGTAATGAAGATTTGTGCACCGCACACTATAACATGTATTATACATATTATAATAAACAAACAAAATCTACATATAATTCCCAGAGAAGGGTGACTAAGCTGAAGAATCTAAATAAAATCTAACATATCTGTCATAATTTAATGGCTTGTAACTATTTTCTGAATTATTTTTTTCCACAATGTATATTAGGCACTCAGTAATCATTAAATGATGTACATAAATAACTACAATTTACTGTACTAAATACATGCCAATTGTTTTCTCTTTACTTTTTAAGAATAAACTGGCATTTTTACAACTTCCGTACATATGCATTTTTAATTAACACCGCTAAGAAATAAACTGGGTTTCTCAAACAGTACATGTACAAGAATACATGGGTGGGAAAAAAAATATTAGGATATTAAGTATGAAATGTCTGATTTCCTCAAGTACTAAGTTTAACAGTTGATATCTCTGATTTTTCATTTTGACACCCTGTTTTATTTTTATTGCGAAGGTACATCCTCAGTCTTTCAAATGCATGTTTTGGCTTGTGATTACCTTTCAAATTTTTTTTAGAGCAATTTTTGTGAAACCATGGATAAATCAAAAATTGGTGTTATTTGTCAATATGAATTCCCTCATGAAACCAATGCAGCACAGACAGCTCAAAATATCAATGAAATGTTTGGGAAGGATGTGGCTAATGAACACACAATACATCGATGGTTTGAGAAATTCCATTCTGGTGATTTTAATCTTGAAAATGAACCACATGGGGCCAGGCGCAGTGGCTCACACCTGTAATCCTAGCACTTTGGGAGGCCGAGGCGGGTGGATCACTCAAGGTCAGGAGTTCGAAACCAGTCTGAGCAAGAGCAAGACCCCATCTCTACTAAAAATAGAAAGAAATTAATTGGCCAACTAAAAATATATAGAGAAAAAATTAGCCAGGCATGGTGGTGCATGCCTGTGGTCCCAGCTACTTGGGAGGCTGAGGCAGAAGGATCACTTAGCCCAGGAGTTTGAGGTTGCTGTGAGCTAGGCTGACGCCACAGCACTCTAGCCCGGGCAACAGAGTGAGACTCTGTCTTAAAAAAAGAAGAAAAAGAAAATGAACCACATGGGCAACCTGAGACTAAGGTGGATAATGATGAAAGCTGTAGTGGAAGCAAATCCATCTCAACCTACAAGTGAATTAGCAGCAAGATTTGAGGTTACTATTCCAACAATACTAGAACACTTGAAACAAACTGGCAAGGTAACGAAGCTGGATAGATGGGTTCTACATGAATTAAATGAGTGTCAGAAGAGACACTGTCTGGAAGCTTGCCTTTCTTTGCTGTCACAACGTGAAGGCAAACCATTTCTGCACTGTTTTGTTCCGTGTGATGAAAAATGGATTCTTTCTAACAATCGCAAGTGTTTAGCACAGTGGTTGGATAAAGATGATGTGCCGAAACAGTCCAAAACCAGATAATCATCAAAAAAAGTTAATGATTTGTCCACATTGGGCTTTGTAAGGGGAAAAAGAAAAATAAATAAATTATATATAAAAAAAGAGTTAATGATGTCTGTTTGGTGGTTCAGTGCTAGTGTTATCCATTACAGCTTAAAGAAATCTGGTCAAATTACTGCGTATGTCTACTGCAAGCAACTGGACAAAATGATGAGGATGCTTGTGATTAAGCATCAGAGGTTGGTCAACGGAGACAGGCCAATCCTCTTGCAAGACAATGCTTGACCACGTGTTGCACAAACAACACTGCTCAAACTATAGAAGCTGGACTTGGAAACTCTCTGTCATCTACCATATTCACCAGACCTTGCACCAACTGACTACCACTTCTGCCAGGCTTTGGACCACTTCCTGCAAGGAAAAACACTCAATTCTCAACAAGCTGTGGAAAACACCTTTTGCAATTTCATTGCCACTCGCTCTCCAGGCTTCTTCGTTGCTGGCATAAACAAGCTACTGTTAAGATGGCAAAACAGTGTGGATAGTTCAGGAGCATACTTTGATTAACTGTACTACTTCTTGTTTGAGACACAACAAACTACACTTTTGGTTCGAAATTGGATATTTCATATTTAATGACCTAATATGATATGTACATATAAAACAATTAGTAGATTAGTGTTTTGTGAAATTTCAAAAATAACATGCCTCCAAGGAAACATTTCTGGAACTAGAGAATAGATCAACTGGGTCATAAGCAATAGAAGAAACTCAACCTTTCTAAATGCATAGTATGAGTCAGACACGTAAACATGCACTTAACGAACATTGTCATTTAATGCTAAGCATCCTATTTCAGGCAGGTATTATTCTCTCCTAATAAATGAAGAATGTGATACACAGAAAAATAGAACAACTGATATATAATCACAGAGCTAGTCTTCAAAATAAAGATGCATAAATTCATCACTGGATAATTACCCAAGAATCTTTCAATAGAAGTAAATGTCACTTTCAGTAAGACTGACACATGGCAAATATGAGACCCAAGACTATACATGCCTGATAAAACCACAACAGGATGAAAAAATAAACCAAGAAATATGATTACCTTAATTGTGCACATCTATAAATCTGACTGATAAAAGAGTCTTCTAGCGCTTAATATGATTAGCCTAGGAAAAAAGCATTTCAAAATAGAGAAAAAAAAGCTTTAAAGATCTATCATATATTATAATGCTGGTCTTTTCACATACTACAAACATTGGCAAAATTATACCTTTTTGCACAAAAGATAACCATTTCCATTTTAACATCTCATTTTACTCAACAAAGTTCAGTATTTAATAATTAAAATTCTCCTTCAAAGTACACATTTTTGAAAATCAATTCGAGAGATGTCAGGTTTAAATATTAAATAAGGCAGGGTAAAAACAAATGTGCATAAAGCTTCACTAAAATAACAGTGAAGGTAGTAATCAAAGAAGAGACTACAGTGACAACATTTTGGAAAATGAAAAGCAACTTAAGTGATAGCCAGAAGAAAGTTAAAACAAAGATAATAGCAATGTGCGAAAAGCCCAGGAACAAGTTAATTTACTCCATAAACTCTAGAAATGGGGCTACAAATTATCTTTTAAAAAGGTGAAGCCAGAACGTACTGAAAAAAGTTTAAGAGTCTGTATAAACAACAGCTCCCTTCATGACCATCTCTCACTTCCCCCTCCCTATTACCAATCCCTATCAGTACTGGAGATTCACTCTCTGAAGAAAATGAGCAGAAGAACTCCGGATTCAGGCACTTCAGATACAGACTCAGGCACTTCAGATACAGCTGATTAACTTTTACTGTACTGAAAACAAGCAGAGTCTACATAATAAGTGAAAGTCTACATACTAAACAGTTGAGACCCTTCCAGTCCCTTTCTCTTACTCAGCTCTAAGATGGCTAGCAGTAAGGCTCCCCTAACTCAAGACAGATAACCAGAAGATTTCTCTCTAGGGAAAATAAATACTGAACTAACCAAATATTCTTATAAAACTACTATGTTTATTGGGAGGATAACAGAGAGGAAATATTTGTGTATGGAAGGGGAATGGAGTTATAAAAGACATAAATTCTCATCCTTCAAAGTCAGTAAATAATATGAATACTCAAAAAACAAAGCAGATACAATCAGAAAAAAACATAAGCATGTTTCTTAGAACCATAGTAACAAATATGAGAGGAAAAAACTAAATGTGTTGAATGTGTTTACTTCTAAGGTGTAACAAGGTAAGGGTCTGTTAGTTTTTGTTTTAAGACTCACACAGCTACTTGGTATTTAAAATAGTGTGCATCAATAAACCGATAAACGGTAGGTTTTTTGTTTTTATTTTTGTTTTTTGAGACAGGGTCTCACTCTGTTGCCAGGGCTAGAGTCCAGTGGCATCGTCATAGCTCACTGCAACCTCAAACTTCTAGCCTCACGCAAGTCTCCTGCCTTGGCTTCCCAGAGTGCTAGGATTATAGGCCTGAGCCATCATGCCTGGACATAAGCCAATAAATGTTTTTTATAAACACCTTTTGAGGAAATCTGAGTGGCTTGTGTAAACAATAATATTTTAAAAGAACATAACAAATTTAAGTAGGGCTAGAAATAATACTTAATAAACAATACTTAATGACAAAATATAACAAAGTTTTAAAAATAAGAGGTCCTGCCACACCTACACCTACACCTACATACCCACACACACTGTCTTAGCTCTGCCTTTGACTTGGCAAGTAACATAATGACTTTAAGCCCATTTTCTCATTTGTAAAGCAAAGTCAACAGAATAACTAGACCAAAAAATTCCCCAAAGTTCTATCCTCCTTTAAAAATATGACTGTAGAATGATTCCAAACAAAGTAATTAAATCCATCATCCCTGTACTCCTTCAGCATCACATGCTTATCTCCATACACCTGCCACTCTCACCTGCATAATTCCATTTGTACTACTGATTTGGCTAATTAAATACTTTAACAGATGAAAAAGGAAAAGCCTTAGCCAACCAAAATATTCATCAACCCACATTCTCACCTTACTAGAATATGTATTAATTGAATTTCACTTTATTTTAAGGAAAACAATCTGTAATCACTGTATTTTTCACTAACAACTGAAGTACTGGTATCATTAAAAAAGTTATCAGTTATTCTTTTAAGGTGCATAGGAATATATAACAAAGAAAGCACTTTAAAGAGCAGCTTTAGTATTTTAAAGATAATTTTATTTCCAAAAAGTAAACTGAGGGAAAATGCAATGCAGACAAAAATAAAAGCAAAAAAAAATCCTCAATTTATAAGCTTTGTTCTCTTTTAATACTGTAACCTATGAAGGTCCTAGAATTGTGCATTAAATAACATGTTGAATAAATTATTGATAAATTTTGAATATTCTTTCAGTTTTTACAGATAGAATTGTATACATATGTCAATTACACATCCATCCATACATAAAATAAACATATAGGCCAGGCATGGTGACTCATGTCTGTAATCCCAGAATTTAAGAGGCCAAATAGGGAGAATCACTTGAGCCCTGGAGTTTGAGACCAGCCTGGGCAATACAGTAATACCCAATTGCTACAAAAAATTAAAAAAAAAAAAATTAGCCAGGTGTGACGGCTCATGCCTGTATTCCCAACCACATGGGAGCCTGAGGGAAAACGATGGCTTGAACCAAGGAGTTCAATGTTGCAATGAGCTATGATGGTGCCTCTGTACTCCTGCCTAGGCCAACAGAGTGAGACCCTTTCTGCAAAGAAATAAAAAAAATATATATATATATAAATCAAATTTTAAAAATATAAATATACACATAGATATTTTTAAAGTATGATATACTCAGATAAATAATTCAAACAACACAAAGGGCAAATAATAAAAATTAAACCCACCTCTCATCTCTGACCTTTAATATAGTAGCTACCCCTTGAGAAGCAAGGGAGACAGTTCTTAGATGAAATTCCCAGGTAGAACACGGGTGAAGTAAGTGATATGGCTGGGGCAAAATGGATGCCTCTACCAGGAGCCATATTGCAGACTGTATTTTCCCAGTAAATCCACACCAATATTTATGATCCCATATGATCCTCCAGAACCTTTCTACTTCTTATCAAGAGACAGTCTATTTCTTTTCCTTGACTCTGAGCATGACTCTGTGACACCCTTGACAAACAGAATATGGTGAAGATAAAATTATGTGACTTCTAAGGCCAGATTAGAAAGGGCAATATAGCTGCAATCTGGCTAAGGACACTTACCCTTAGAAACCAGCCACTGTGCTATAAAGAAGCCCAAGACAGAAAGAGGTATATACAGGTGCTTCAGCCCAAGCTAAGGTTTCAGGTAACAGCTATGAGTGAATAAGCCTTCAAATGATTCTAGCTTCCAGCCTTTGAGTCTTCCAGCTGAAGCATGACATATAATAGAGCAAAAATAAGCCATATTTATGGGAATCCCTGGGTATAATAAATGGTTATTTTATGCCACTAAGTTTTCGGGTAAATTCTTATGTAGTCACAGTAACTAGAATAGACTGATTCTCCCCAGCCCTTCCTTGTCACACAGGTTACTGTTAAACAGCTGCACCAAAGTAAAAGTAAAGCTAAAATTAGGAGGAAAATCCTCACAAGCTAAAGAAATCAATCCATGTAATATGGACACTATACATTTTAAAGTATTTAATGAAAATGTTTTTGGTGAATTGATAATGAATTCATGGCATGAGGGGGACAACACATTCCATAGGTTGGCTACAGCAAATAAACGGCTGTGCCAAAACCACGGTGAAAATAGAACTTAAACCTGGGACAAAATAAGCCAACATAAGCCTAGTGATAGTAGGTTTATCTCACTCCTATGTCCGTACCAGTAAAAAATCAAGATCTACTGAAGTTATATTAACTCCTTTATTATATCAATTTCCCCCAGGAAAAGATATAGAAACAGCTTTTATGGGATAACTACCAGATGGAAAAAAGCAGGCTTTGGCAACAATGCATATTTCCCCTGTGGTATAAAAATCTTTTATAAAAAGCAATGACTCCAATGGCTGACTTTATAAATCATTGGTTGGTAATCCCCAAAGGAAACTGAGTGGTTGTCCTTCTAAGTGAACAGAGAGATGCTGATAAACCTAGCAGCTGCCCACAGTGAGAATTTCTGAGACTTAATGGTACAGAATAGACAGGAAAAATCAGACTTCTCAAATCCTCAATTAGTTTGCAGGCTGCCACATAGCACTCCATAGGTTGTAAAGTGTATAACTGGGGAGTCATTCACATAGATTGACATAGTAACAATCTATACAAAAGTACAAAGCAATTCTTCCAGTTTGAACGACCTGGGTCCAAATACCCAGAGGAATAAATATACTATTAATACATATCCAACAGACAATTTCTTATAAACACTTATTCCTTTTAAGTTTTTGGATGACCTGAGATAATGGTAGAGAAAGTATTTAGCACCACAGTACTTATCATTCTAGTAATATACTCAGCTCTACTGAAACTGACAGTTATATATAGAAAATACATACACATACAAATATATATTAAACATGTTTTCATAAGAGTAATTAGATAGCACATTGATTTTTACATTGAAAAATATAGCATACAATTGGTCAACTAAAGTGCCCAACAGAAAAATTATTCCAACTGGCAAAGTGTTTGGAAGAAAAACTCAAACCATGTTTTTCCTCTGCTCTCATACCACCATAACCACCAACAGACTTCTCTGACCAAATGTGTGGGTTTTTCCTCACACACCAAGCAGCAGACACCAGCGGGTATCCCATAATTCAATTCAATTCTGACATGAGATAGAGTCCGATCACATGGGTTGAGGGCTCATTCCCCAAGAATGCCAACCAAGACTGCCCCCTTCAGACACCAGTCACAAGTTCAAGCCTCCAGAACGTCTGACTGATCAGCTTCAAGTTAGGGTTCCCATAACCCGCTCCATGGGTTAGATTAATTTGCTGGAGCAGCTCACAGAACTCAGGAAAACACTTAAACATTTACTGGTTTATTATAAAGCATACTACAAGGCAAACAGATGAAGAAATGCATAGGGCAAGGTAAGGGAGAAGAGGCACCTTCCCCATACCCTCCCCTGGTACATCACTCTCCAGGAACCTACACGTGTTTTGCTGTCTGGAAGTTCTCAGAACCCCGTCCTTTTGGGGTTTTATGGAGGCTTCATTACTTAGGCATGATTGATTGAACCATTATCCATTGGTGATCAACTTGACCTTCAGTTGTTATCACCTCCCCAGAGCTGGGGGGTGGGGCTGACCTCTGGTGACCAGCCCCAAGCTAAAGATATCAGTCAATCATTGGCATACAAAAAGATATGACTGGAGATTCCAAGGATTTTAGGAGTTGTATGCAAGGAAATGGGACAAAGACCAAATATGTGTTTCACAATATCATACACAGCAAAGTCTTTTTACAATATTTTGAAGCAAGTGTAAAACTATAACTTAAAATGAAAACTAAATATTAAGTAATATTAAGTTAAAATAAGAGTTATTAAGTTTCTACCCCCCTAAAAAAGAATTATTATGAGTCAGTAACAGAAAAAAAGGTTCATTTTCTTATATCAACTGTCTAATACATGACAATTTCTATTAACTAGAAATTTTTATGAAGTAGTTATCTGTTTGGCAACCTGTATTTCAACTATTAACAGACCACAGAATACAAAAGAAATTGAAAGTTGAACTTTTTAGAAAAGCACAATTTGTTGAATATGTTAGATAATCTCAAAGGTACTTTTAATGATGCAAATTTCACTACTCCACAGCCCTTTTTCCAATGTGAAATGGCTTGGAGTTAGAGATAAATTAGTGATCCTGTTAAAAAGTAATACTCAGAAAATTTTAAGCTTAAGAAGCTGGTAAACAAGAAAGATTAATATTTTATATTACTTAAAGATTTCAAAGTATAGATTACTTAAAGATTTCAAAGTATGGAAATACCCAGGTAATACAGCAAGGAACAGATAAGGTGTCAGACTGGAGACTTCGAAAAGAATAATAAGGAATTCCCATTTCAACATGGACTACATATTAGACACTATTAATTTCATAATGTTCAATGTTGGGGTGTAACAATGGTACTGTGGTAATTTTGGAGTTTCTCAGGATGCTGAAGTACTTATGAGTGAAGTCTACCACTTACTTTCAAAAGGTAAAGAAAAATAATTAAAAAAACACCCACCACACAGAGAGAAAGAGAAAGCAAATGTGCAAAATGTTAACACTAGGTCAATCGAGGCTAAAAGGTATGTGAGTATTTATTACACTCTTCCTTTCACCTTTTCTGCTTTTTGTTTGTTTGCTTATTTGTTTCCTGAGATAGAGTCTTGCTCTGTTGTCCAGACTAGAGTGCCATGGTGTCAACCTAGCTCACAGCAACCTCAAACTCCTGGGCTCAAATTATCCTCCTGCCTCAGCCTTCCGAGTAGCTTGGGACTACAAGCATGTGCCATTACGCCCGGCTAATTTTTTTCTATTTTTAGTAGAGATGGGGTCTCAGGGTCTCGCTCTTGCTCAGGCTGGTCTCAAACTCCTGACCCCAAGTGATCCTCCAGCCTCGGCCACCCAGAGTGCTAGGATTACAGGCGTGAGCCACCGCACCCGGCCTCACTTTTTCTATAGGTTGAAATTTTTAAATAAAAAGGGACAATGCATTCTTGTATGTATCAAGACACACACAAGAATATTTACAGCAATGTTTTTTTTTGAAAGCACAAAGTGGAAACAATCCAAATACACACTAACAGTAAATGGAATAAGTAAATGGTGGTAAATGAATGGATAAGTAAATTGTGGTATATTCATATAAAAGGGTATTATGTAGCAATGAAAATGAACTGACTACTGTTAACATATCACATGTGTGAAACTCACAAATAACAATGAGCAAATGAAGCCAGACACAAATAGGATGAACAAATGTTTGTTAAATAAATATTTCAGATGATACTCAGATAAGATCAGAGCTGTCATTTATCTTTCAGCAAAAGTTTTATTCATAGAGAGTACATGCAAAATTACATTGGAAATGTATAAATTATTTAGGAGAACAAATTCTTCATGCACCCTCAAGCACATTTATGAAAACCACCCATATACTATTCATCTGCTCTACTAATGATAATGCACTGCTGGTTTGTCAACAATGTCCAGTGGGCAACAATTTTTAAAGACCCAGTTTGAATGAGAACACGCACCTAATACAAACCAGCATCTAAAAGACTTTCATAACTGAATAAGATTTTTCAAATTATACTACAACTTAATGATTCTAGTTTTAAAATATATCTAAATTCAAACTTATAACCAGAGATGATTTACAAGATATAAAATACTTACATTAACTTTGAAAGTTTGTACTGTGTTATCCAGAAGAAGGATGTTGCAAACCACCTCTGTATGCTGTCTGTCTCGGGCCAACTCTGATGCTCGTACATTGTAGGTTCTGCCAGCAGGCAATCGGAAACGTGAGGTCATTACTGTCCACACGAGGTCTAAGTTTAAAGCAAAAAAAAAATCACTAAATAAAAAGAAGAAAATACAATGTAGTTTAAAAGACAATGTTATTTATATTTTTCAATTAAAACTCAGGTGGAAAACAGTTATAAATTTGCAAATACCAGGATAAGTACTGTAGGTACAATTTGGATATCAGACATAGTTCATCATCTAAACTAAAATTACAAACTGCCTTGAAGAAGAGTTTTATTTTGAAGTGCTCCATTCAGAAGACTTAAACACATATTTTTCAGGAAGTCATCTTCCATTTCAAAATATGTAAACTTAGAAGTAGCCAAAAAGGGGGGAAGGGAATATGCTACTTTAGGAAATTAAATATTACTCACTGATGCAAGTACTTAAAAATATGGCAAAATGACAACAGGAAGGAAGATTTAACTTTGGCAGGCCCTTCTCTTTTTTTTTTAAGCTTAAGATTTTGGGGAAACATGGAAATTTGGTTTTTTGTTAAAATATAATGCTCTTTATTTTAATTATCTTCAAAACTCACCCTAATTCTTATTATTCCTAATAAAATAAAAACAAAATAGAAAATTTAAGGCTACCAATCTTTGCTTCTGAATGTTTAACCTAAGAGGAAAAAAACAGATCGCCTATAAGAGAACAGAAATCACACTGATATTAGCAACACTAGATGTTTTTTGTTGTTGTTTTTTAATTTGTTTTTGAGATAGAATCTCACTCTGTTGCCCGGGCCAGAGTGCCATGGCATCAGCCCAGCTCTCTCAGCAACCTCAAACTCCTGGGCTCAAGCAATCCTCCTGCAATCCTCCTGCCTCAGCCTCCCAAGTAGCTGGGACTACAGGCATGAGCCACCATGCCCAGTTAATTTTTTCTATATATTTTTAGTTATTCGACTAATTTCTTTCTATTTTTAGTAGAGATGGGGTCTCAGGGTCTCGCTCTTGCTCAGACTGGTCTCAAACTCCTGAGCTCAAATGATCCGCTCACTTCGGCCTCCCAGAGTGCTAGGATCACAGGTGTGAGCCACCTCGCCCCACCTAGTAACACTAGATGTTAAGAGACAACGAAGCTGTAGCTTCAAAGTTCCAAAAGAAAATTATTTAAAACATAGATTTATATACCCAAGAAATTAACATTCATGTAGAAAAAAAAACAAAAACAAAAGTACTTTCAGGCATTCAAGGATTCAAACTTTAAAACTTATGAAACTTCTGTCTTAAAGACAGTTTAGGAAAATAAACTAAACTAGAAACCGACACAAGTATTTGGGATTTTTAAATATGAGTAAGCAAGCTGGTCACAGTTGCTCATGCCTGTAATCCCAGCTACTCAGGAGTTTGAGGCAAGGGGATTGCTTGAGGCCAGGAGCAACACAGAGAGACCATCTCTCTAAAAAAATTTTTCTAAATAGCCAGGCATGGTGGTACACAGCTGTAGTCCCAGGTACCGGGGAGGCTGAAGTGAGCTATGATCACTCCACTGTGCTGCAGCAAGCAATAAGAATGAGTTGGCAAAATAATAATAAAAAAACAGCATTTGAAATTGGTATTCAACAACAGGAGTTCATCTCTCACAGACTATTCATGTCAAAAAACTAAAGCTCAAAATAAAAGTCAATTTTACATAAAGGAAAAATAATATAGAGGAAAACAGTTTTAGTACTTTGACAAGGAGGAGCTAGCCAAGTAAATTTTACCAATTAAAAAACAATGATTGGTAGAGTAGAAAAAAATGACCCCACTACAATGCTGTTTCCAAGAAACTCTCCTCAAATATAACAATGTAGGCAGGTAGAAAATACAAGGATGGAAAAAGACATTTATCATGGAAACATTAATCAAGAAAAAGAGGAATAATTAATATTAATATCAGATAAAGTGTACTTCAGAACTAAGAAAATTCACAGGAACAGGGAAAGATATTACACAATTATAAAATGGTCAATCCACCAAGAAGACAAAGCAATCTTAAATGTGAATGCACTAACCAACAGAGCTGCATATTATGATGCGAAAAACATACAGCTGAAATAAAAAAGATAAATCTACAATTCTAGCACAAGAGCTCAGCAACCCTTCCTCAATAATTGACACAACTAAAGAAATTAACAAGAATATAAGAGAATTTAATAATAACATCAGTAGGATCTAATAAACGCTGGGTGTGGTGGCTCACGCCTATAATACTAGCACTCTGGGAAGTCAAGGCAAGAGGAGCACTCATGGGTTCGAGACCAGCCTCCACAAGAGCGAGACCCTGTCTCTACCAAAAATAGAAAGAAATTGGCTAGGCAACTACAAAAATAAAAAAAATTAGCCAGGCATGGTGGCACACGCCTGTAGTCCCAGCTACACAGGAGGCTGAGGGAGAAGGATTGCTTGAGCCCAGCAGTTTGAGGCTGCTGTGAGCTAAACTGATGCCACGGCACTCTACCCAGGCAACAGAGTGAGACTGTGTCTCAAAAAAAGGATCTAATAACGAACATTTACAGAATATCCTACCAATGACAATAGAACACACATTATTTTCAAATGCCCACGGAGCATTTACCAAGAGAGACCATATCCTGGCCATGAAACAAATCTAAACATATTTAAAAAATTAAAATTATACAAAGTATGTTGTTCTCTGAGAACAATGGTATCAAATTAGAAAACAACAGAAAGATAACAGGAAAATCTCCCAATACATTGAAACTACACAATGGTAGTTTAAGTAATCCATAGTGCAAACTGGAAATCTCAAGGAAAATCTAAAGATATAATGAATTAAATAAAGATGAAAATACAACATATCAAAATTTGCGAGGCACACCTAAAGTAGTGCAGATGGGGAGATGTACAGCAATACGTGCATACAACAGAAAATAGGAAATGTCTCTAATCAGTAATGTAACCTCCCTCATCAAGAATCTAGACTAAGAAGAGCCAAATGAACCCATAGTAAACAGAAACCAATGAAAATAAAGACAAAAAGAAAAAAATCAATGGGGTGGGTGGGAGCTAGCTCTTTGAAAGGATAAATAAATATGATAAACCTCTATCTAGCAAGACTAACAAAGAAAGAATTTTATCAAAAACAAATTACTGGCATTAGGAATGAAACAGAGGATACCACACAGACCCTGCAGACATCTAAATGATAATACTACAAACAACTTATACATAAATTTGACACAAAAAATGGACTAATTTCTCAAAAGGCACAAACTACCAGAATTCAGCCAATATAAACAAGATAATTTAAATAGCTCTGTAGCTATTTTAAAATTTGAAATCATAATTCTAAAACTCCTCCAATAGAATCTTCGGACCCAGAGGGTTTCACTGGAGAATTCTAACAAACATTTAAAGAAAAATGAACACAACTTCTACACAATCTCATCCAGAAAGCAGAAGAGACGGGAATACTTCTCAACTCAATTTTATACAGCCAGTAATTACCCTGATGGAAAAAACAGACAAAAACATAAAAAAAGGAAACTACAAACCAATATCTCTCATGAATATAGATACAAAATCCTTAACAAAATATAAGAAACTAGGCTACAGCAATATATAGAAGGACCTGTATACTATCACCAAGTGGGTTTTATTTCAGAGATGCAGCAAAGTTTAATAATTCAACAATTAATCAATGTAATCCACCATATTAATAGACTTAAGGAAGAAAAATGACATAACCTCTTCCATCAATGCAGAAAAGCATCTGACAAAATTTACCACCTATTCATGATAAAAATTCTCAGAAAACTAGCAATAAAGGTGAGGCAGGAGATCAGAATAGGAAACACAGGTGGGGCAGAACGGCAGGACAAAATTAGGGTTACAGATCAATAAAAACAAAAGCTATGGTCAAGCTGCTATGGTAACCATTTTAGAAACACCTTGTTTTACTCCAGTTTGAGGAAGCCTCTGGGCGGGAGGGGCGCCTGCACAGATGGAGGGCAAGTGTCCTCAAGTGATTCATTATACCATCATTACCATATATTACTGCCCCCCTGAATGGGCTTTGGAAGCCATGATACTTCCAGGCCTGCACAAATAAAGTAAAAAACTCCCCTGTCCAACAGATGGGAGGAGAGAACATTTTTATTGGCCAGGGGGAAACATAAGAATGAGGAAGTCAGAAAAAAGAGAAGAGGAACCTGAAGAGACCCTAGGGCCACTGTCTGCTTGGACCTGTGCCCTCTCCTATTCCTCTTCCGGAGTATACTATGACTTGCTAATCTTTCTTGACAGCCCCACCCCTCCACGTGGGGAGGTGTATTTGCTCAATAAATTTCTTTCGCTTTGCTCTGCTGCTTTGGTGTCTGTCTGGTTTCAATTCTTTGTCTCCAAATATGAGGAAGGGACCCTCTTCAACTTGATAAAGAGTATCTACACAAAAATCCACAGCTAACATCATTCTTAACGGTTAATCCCTGAATGCTTTTCCCCTAAAATCAAGAATAAGACAAGATCTCATCACTCTTATGCAACATAGTATTAGAAGTCCTAGCCAATGCTATGAGGTGGGGGAAAAGAAAAAAAGGACAGGAAAGAAAGGAAAAAGGCACACAGGAAGAAATAAAACTGTACCCATTTTATTACTTTTCTGCATTTCACTTGAGGAGGTAATGAAAAAAATTCTAAGAGATAGAAATTAGAATCAATAGTTTGAGCTCTAGTGTTACAATCTCTATAGACCAATAGAGAAACATTATCTCACCATAGTTTCCAATTACCTAAAGCTGAAAAAAAACATTCAAATGATCGCAACAATCTTAACTGCCATAAACAACCATGGAAGAAGATTGTATGGAGCAGTATTATTACTGGATCAAAGAGAAGTCCAGGAAGAATAATTCAACAACATCCAATAAAGTATTTATAACTATCAACAATATCTTTTCCATCCTTCACATCCTTACAACCAGCACTCCTTCCAACCTACTTTTCTGACTCATATTCTACTAGTTATGGCTGTGAATAAATTAGTGTGACATCAGAAACTGATTCTTTGGAAATGAATAATCAATAGTTAATCGGCCAGGCGTGGTGGCTCATGTCTGTAATCCTAGCACTCTGGGAGGCCGATGCGGGCAGATCGCTCAAGGTCAGGAGTTCGAAACCAGCCTGAGCCAGAGCAAGACCCCTTTCTCTACTAAAAATAGAAAGAAATTAGCTGACAACTAAAAATATATAGAAAAAATTAGCTAGGCATGGTGGCGCATGCCTGTAGTCCCAGCCCTCAGGAGGATGAGGCAGGAGGATGGCCTGAGCCCAGGAGTTTGAGGTTGCTGTGAGCTAGGCTAACGCCATGGCACTGTAGCCCGGGCAACAGAGTGAGACTCTGTCTCAAAAGAAAAAGAAAAAAAAAAAAAGTTAATAAATCACTGTATATGGAGAACCTACCAGAATAGGGGTATTAATTTATCCAAATAATTACAGACCTAAAGCTTAAATGAATTGTCTAATCAGCTCTCAAGATTTTCCCATAAATTAACAAAATATTTTTAGTTACCAAGATACCAAATATATTACCGCTTCTTGACACATTCACTTTTCATTTCACAGTGCAATAATTCTTAATTTCTAGAGAAATTCAGTACTTAAAAATTCTCACTTTGTGAAAGAATATGCTAAATCTTCATAATGTTTTAGAATAAGAAAGATGGTCAAATAAAATTCGCTATCACATCTCTCCGTCTGAAAGGTACTGCAGTAAAATTGATATATATGTATAAATAGCTGCTAGCAGTGGGGAAGAGCCCCTCTATTTTAAAAAAGAATATGAATTGTGAGGTATAAAAATGTTCATGCCCTTAAATATACTTAATGTACCAATAAATTATAAATATTCTAAAAGTTTAAAATCAAGATAAATCTACTTTTTATATAAAAAAGACATATATAAACATTATGTTAAGTGAAAAGGGCTGAACATAAATGATGATGTTCAAACAATAAAAGTTATAGACTAACACAGAAAAAGATGAAAGCAGCACTTGGGCAATATACAATAGTAATTGGTAAATTAAATTGTGGAGATAAAATTATTCACATTTAAATTCCATTAATGCTAATATAATGTCTTTTGTTTAATAAAAATAAGCATGTTGTTTCTGACTTTATTTTAATTTCAAAGGTCAAATGGCAAAAACTTTTCTTTTTTCTGTTACCATAAATACAGGTTAAAGGGTTTACGCCACCGAAAAAGACAAACGACACAACCATTTTATAGCACTAGCAAGAGAGCACAAGAAACATGGAATGAAGATGGCAGGGAAGAGAAGAAAGGATCAGCTTGATCTTCCTGACATGATAAAGGACATCTACGGAAAACACAGTTAACATTGTATTTAATGGTAAAAAACTAAACTCCATCTAATATCAGGAACAAAACAAAGATGTCCATCTGCTTTTCCCATTTCTAAAACAACTTTGAAAAAGGACACAGTAGGGGACTTAACTACCTGATTTTAAGATTTATAAAGCTAGGAAACCAAAACAGTGTAATATTGGCATCAAGGTAGACAAACAGATTAATGGAACAAAATAGAGTACAGAATGAGACCTACACGTATATGTACAACTGAATTGGTCCAAAGGTATAAAGGCAATGCAGTAGAGACAGGGTAGTCTCTCCTTCATCTGTCTTTTGACTTCATTACAATTAAACCATTTGCTGCTAAAAAGACAATGTTAAAAGAATGAAAAGACTAGCCAGAAACTGGGGGGAAAAATCTCCAAAAAGCACATATCTGATAAAGGACTTGCATCTAGAATATATAAATAACTCTAAAAATTAAATAAAAAGAAAACAAACAACCCAATTTAGAAACAGGAGAAAGATTTGAACAGATACTTCACCAAAGGAAAAAAAAAGATGACAATTAATCACACAAAAAGATGCTCAACATTATTAGGCATTAGGCTCAGGCAAATTAAAACCATAATGAGATATCACTACATACCTATCAGAATGGCTAAAATAAAAAACAGTGACAACACCAAATGCTGGCAAGGATCTGTGAAAACAGATCTCTCATTCATTGTTGGTGGGACTATAAAATGTTACAATAATATTGGAAAACAGTTTGGCACCTTCTTACAAAATTGAACATACTCCCACTTTACAAGTTATCCATTCCACTCTTAGGTAACACATGCATACGTCCATATAAAGACTTGCACATGAATGTTTACAACAGCTTTGTTATAGCCCCAAACTGAAAACAAAAACAAGTGTTTACTAATAGGTAAATGGTTTTAATCATAAGTGATACATATTTATTGACCTGTGGTATAGTAACAAAATGGAATCCTTTTAAGTAATAAAATAGAACTATTCACATATGCAACAACATACACACATCTCAAAATAATAATAAGAGAAAGATGCTAGACCAAAAACCAGAATATATACTGTAGGTGCATATATATACTGTATTTATATAAAATTCTAGAAAATATAAACAGAGCTAAGGTGACAGAGTAGATCAGCAGTTCCATGGGGATGAGAGTAGAGTAGGGAGGTACAGGGGAAAGGATTACATTGAGGCACAAGAAAACTTTCAGAAGTAATGGAACTATTCATTATTTTGATTGTGGTGGTGGTTTCACAGATGTATGTATGTCAAAACATCAAATACTATACTTTGAAATATGTCATTTACTGTATGTCATTTTACCTCAATAAAGCTGTTAAAAAAACCCATAATGTAAAATGTAAATGTCCACCTTAAATGTAAAAATACATACAAAATTTTGATATCCTGGTTCATAATCTCCTGATTATTACCAAGATTTGGTTTAATTTAACATAATACATACTTTGGCCATGTTTCTTCATTACATTAATAAAGTATGGCTAATTTTTCTTACTGACAGTAAATGTCATTAGTGCAAATTTTAAATTTCAATATTCACTTTTAACCTTAGATGCTGTAAGAGTTCAGGTATAGAGACTGTTCTATAGTCTACAGCCCTAAAATCTGTTATTAAGGAAAAGAAGGTGATAAACAATTGTATGTTTACTCTAGTTAACTGTGGGGAGTGGCAGGCCCATGAGGAGACTAGCTACTTCTCCCGTGAAGCCAACTCCCTTACATAGGGGTTGCCACAGAGGATAAGAAAATTGATAGGAAATAGAATAAAAGAATACACAGAGACTGAGGTATAGTTTATAGTTTTATATAAAAAGATCAGATAATCACAGCGGGGGTACTCAGGAGACTGGATATATCCCCGTGAATGTCCAGCGTTATGGTTAGATTCACATAGCTTTTTCTGATATCTGATAATCACAGATATCAATTACCAGTTGTCAAGGTAACATATTTGCATATCAGGGAATGCAGTTGTTAGGGGAGACAGTGGATTGGGGTCAAAAGCCCTCTCAAAGGGCTTCTAACACATTCTAATCTATCTAGATGAACAAACAGGTACAAAGTCTTTCAAGGGCTAACTTCTAAGTTCTAAGAGGTAGTCATCAATTAACAGAGGTATAACAAAAGAGGTATAGTGACCCTATATTTCTTTGATCTAGTTATTGTGGGCTTAAAGGCAGACAGTCAGGAGAGAGCAGGAAGCCTATCTCTACAAAACAGGTTGTTTATAGCCAAGGTGCACTCATTGTCTCCGGCTCCCATCCTGTGGGCCATATTTACCCAGTCTTGCCTTTCAAGACATAGGGAGGTTCACAGATTTTAAGATACTGGGAAGCCTTCATGGAAAACATCCCTATCAGAGCCATGAAAACCCTACCTTGATAGCAGCCTCTGATAAGCGAACCATTGAGTTCACATATTGCTTCAGGGCAAAACCCTGCAAACTCCTGTTTCTGTCTTTAATATAGCAATATTGGGCGATATAATAAAATAATGATCTTATGAGCTACATCTCATTAATTCCTCAATCATATTTCTCCAACAGTTAACCTCTCTTTGCCTCATTTGCTTGATCTATAAAATAAATAATAGCTGCACTCACCTCAAAGGGTTACTGTAGGGACCATGATACAACACAGGTGCTGCTCTAAACTAGAATACAAAGTGACTAATCTTCAAATGATTAATTTACTCCCAAAGAATAATTTCTATACATTCTAGCTCAAATGTAAAAGAAACCACTTTTTTATGTTTTCAATTTAGAAATCCTTTTGAAATAAAAGGGCACAGTTGTAAAATGACATCAATTTTCATAATCACAAATCAAAACCTTCTATTACTGCCATCATAATTCATGTTTGCAGGAACAGAATGTCATTGAAATAAATTATGTTTGTATAAATGAAGTAACAAAAGGAAATGGGGAGTAAAAATTAACTTGGAAACAAGCCTCCTGGATCTTAAACTGACAGTTTCTAGAAAAGATTAACATTTTTCATGTTAATATTACTTAAGTGTTACTTACATCAATCCTGGTTACACTATTTACTAATTAGTCTATATAAAATGTCCTTCCAATAAAGAAAACATTGAGTGGGTTCAGACTCTCAGTAAGTGTAAACCAGAGTATGGAAAAAAAATGTCAGGTATCAATCACTTGAAAGTAATTAAAGTTAACTATCTTTTGTTGGATTCACATCTTTTAATTTCCAGCAATCTGATATAGGAGAAATATTTAACCATCTTTTAAAGACAACTTTCTAGTTTGATGCATTCTAGTTTACAAAAAAGAAAAGATGGAAGAAGCACTTCCACAAAGGCAAAGTAAGGACCTCTGAAAATACACTCCTTGAAAACAGAAAAAAGGACACTGCTAAATTGTCAAAATCAACTTTTTCAAAACTCTAGAAATTAACAGAAGGACTGCAACACTCTGAAGAGCTTTAATTAAAGACAAACAGCTGAATCTCAGTAATAACAATGAGCTTTGTGGCATTTTAACTTGACCTATTCCCATCCCATTCTGCCCAACAATGTGTTACCTTTGAAAAATTAACAAACTAACAATCATGATAGTTATGAAAACAGGCAACCTAGCAATCACTGGATGAGGAAGGAAGGATGTGGCTCCCCAAAATGCCCCATTTCTTGAGAACTATCATTACTTGACCATTTTATCAGCTGCCTGGAAACTCCTGCTTGCATAGCATGCCTTTACTTTACCTGACTCAGAATTTGCCTATTGCAAATAGCCTTTTATCCAGGGTGCTTTCTGAAAAATATCAGTAACAACCATTTAACATCACAGCTGCCAGAAACAGTAATAACAGTTAGGGTGAAAAAGATGACCAAAAAAAAAAAAAAAAAAAAAAAAGAGAGAGAGAGAGAGAAACGTTGGGGAAGTCCACAAAGACTTTGAAAAGGTCCAATAAATGCCTGGGAATCCAGAAGGCCATTAGCATGTGTAAACTGCATGCATGCTCAGGGAAGAATTGAGAAAACACTATCTCGCACCTCTTGTTTTGCAAAACCAGGAGGAGAATGCTAAAGTAGGACTGTCACATGAACACTGAAAACTCACTAAGTAAAGATTGGAAGATTTACTGGTTCAGGCATTTAAGGAAATCTGTCCCATCATGAGCTGACAACTAAGTTAACTGAACAAAGATAACGGGGGCCACAAGTGGCAAACAGTACAGACTTTATAACATTAATTTAAGAAGGTCTATAAACAAACAACCAGTAATAACAACAATAAAAAACCCAGTGAAGAAGGAATCTGATTTCTACAGTTGACAAAATACATTATTTTAAGAATGCAAAAGCCAACACCCAAAAAAAATTACCAAATGGCAAAAACATTAAAAACAAAAAGCAGGAAAGTATGGCCCATACAGGGATGGAATAAAAAGGATTCAACAGAAACTGCCCCAGGGAAGCCCAGACATCACACTTACCAAACAAAGACTTTAAGTCAGCTACCATAAATATGTTCAACAACTAAAATAAACCATGACTATAGAACTAAACAAAAGCATGAGAACACCATCACACCAAATAGAGAAGATAAATAAAAATAAACTACTTTCTAAGCAAGCAATTCAGAATTCTGTAATTGAAAAATTTTAAAAACTGAAATGAAAAATTCAATGAAAGAGTCCAACAATGAATTTGAGCAGAGAAGAAAGTTCAGTCAACTTGAAGATAAGTTAATTGAGAATATCCAGTTTTAGGAACAGAAAGAATAAAGACTCAAGAAAAATGAATAGAACCTGGAACCTAAGAGACACCATCAAGCACACCAACATATTCACAGTAGAAGTCACAGAAAGACAGTAAGACAAAAAAAGAGGCAGACAAGAATATCAGAAGAAATAATGGCATATAACACCCCACATTTGAT
Organism: Lepilemur ruficaudatus; assembly: GCA_963574885.1. Classification (NCBI taxonomy): domain Eukaryota; kingdom Metazoa; phylum Chordata; class Mammalia; order Primates; family Lepilemuridae; genus Lepilemur; species Lepilemur ruficaudatus. The sequence goes on from CAUYRT010088462.1 coordinate 30,629, forward strand.
TTAGAAAAATTAATCTACACATCCTAAGTAGCTAAATGTCTCCAACTAGGATAAACTCAAAAGAGATCCACACCCAGACACATCATAATTTAAATGTCAAAAACCACAGAAAAAGAAAATCTCCAGAGCAGGAAGAGAGAAGTGACTCATCATCTACAAGAGATCCTCACCAGCAGTAAAAGACAATATCTAATCAGGAAACATGAAGGTCAAAAGGCAGTGCAATGATAACATTCAAAGCACTAATAGAAAAAGACTATCAAAAAGAATTCCGTACATAGCAAAACAATGCTTTAGAAAATAAAAAATAATTAAAAATATTCCCAGATAAACAAAAACTAAAAGAATTTGTCACTAGTACATCTGCCCTAGAAAAAAATAAAAGCTGAAATTAAAATACACTAGATATTAACTCAAATCCATAAGAAGAAATAAAGAGCATCAATAAGGATAATTAGATAGCTAAATATAAGCAACTATATAAATGTAATTCGTGTTTATAACTCTTCTTTCCTCCTGATTTAAAAGATAACTGCATAAAGCAATACTTATTAAACTGTATTGATGGACTTATAACGTATAAAAATGTCATACTATTTGTACAACAGTATAAACAAAGGGGAAGGGAGCGTGAGCTATCTAAGAGCAACATTTCTGAATACTATTGAAATTAAGTTGCAGATACCCCAAACTAGATGTTTATAAGTTAATTCCCAAGGCAATCACTAAAAAGTAAACTCAAAAACACATAGAAAAATAAACAAGAGAATTGAAATGACTAAAAAAACTATGTAAAACAAAGTAAAACAATAATAGATGAACAGACAAAAAAAAAAGACAAAAGACATATAGAAAACATCAAAATGGTACTACCTTGTCAGTAATTACATTAAATGTAAATGGATTAACCACTCAAATCAAAAGGCAGAGATGAGCCGAACAAATTTTTAAAAACCTGCTTCAATTGTATGTTCGCTACAAAAGACACATTTCAGATTCAAACACACAAATTAAACATAAAAGGATGTATAAAAATATACTACAAAAAACAGTAACAGGCCGGGCGCGGTGGCTCACGCCTATAATCCTAGCACTCTGGGAGGCAGGCAGACTGCTCAAGGTCAGGAGTTCAAGACCAACCTGAGCAAGAGCGAGACCTCATGTCTACTAATAATAGAAAGAAATTAATTGGCAAACTAAATATATATAGAAAAAATTAGCCGGGCATGGTGGCGCATTTCTGTAGTCCCAGCTACTTGGGAGGCTGAGACAGAAGGATCCCTTCAGCCCAGGAGTTTGAGGTTGCTGTGAGCTAGGTTGACGCCATGGCACTCTAGCCCAGGGAACAGAGTGAGACTCTGTCAAAAGACAAAAAACAGTAACAACAGAGGTAAGAGTACATATACTGTACTGATACCAGGCAAAATAGATTTTTGTGCAAAAAAGTCTTACTAGAAAGGAGAAGGATAGTTTATAACAAAAGGGTCAAAACATTAGGAAGACAAACATATAATGCATTTAAAAACATCACAAAATACATCAAGCAAGAACTGACAGAACTGAAGGGAAAAACGACAATTCGACGATAGTTGCAGACTTCAATACCGCATTCTCAATAATGAATAGAATAAATATGCAGAAAAGTAAATAAGGAAATAGAAGACTTGAACAACATTATAAACCAACTATACCTCAAGATATCTACAGAACACTGTACCCAACGACAACAAAATACAGAATCTACTCAAGTGTAGATGGGACATTCTCTAAAGCAGAGTATATATTAGGCCCTAAAACAACATCAATAAATTTTAAAGGACTGAAATTACGCCAAGTATGTTATCCAACCACAATGGAATTAGAAATTAATAACAGAAACTTTGGGAAAGTCACAAAAATGTGAAAATTAAACAACACACTCAAAATCAATCAATGGTCAAAGAAGAGAAGGGAAATGGGAAAATACATTGAGATGGATGAATTAAAACATAAAACATACCAAAATAGACAGGATGCAGTTAAAGCAGTGCTTAGAGAGAACTTTATTAGAACAAAGATCTCAAACCAACAATCTAACTTTCTATCTTAAAAACCAATAATGAAATAGAGCAAATTAAAACCCAAGCAAGGAAAAGGAAGAAAATAATAAAGATGGAGTGGAAATCATTTGATAGAATGATCAAGAAAAAAAGAAAGACTAATATTACTAAAATCAAGAAGGAAACAGGGGACATTACTACTAACCTTAGAGAAATGAAATACATTACAAAGCACTACAAAGAACAACTGTGTACCAACTGCTATAGTTTGAATGTGTCCCCAAAAAGTTCATATTTTGTAAACTTAATCCTCAAATTCATATGTTGATGGCATTTGGAAGTGGAGGCTTTGGAGGAAAATTAGGGTTAGATGAGGTCATAAGGGTAGAGCCCCATGATGAGATTAGTGGCTATATAAATAAAAAGAAGAGAGACCTGAGTTGGCACACTCATGGCCTCTCACCATAGGATGCCTTCTGCCACATATGACACTTCAAGAAGGCCCTCACCAGATGTGGGTCCCTTTACCTTAGATTTCTTAGCCTCTAGAACTGTTAAAAACTGTAAGAAATAAACTTCTTTTCTTTATAAATTACCTGGTCTGTGGTACTCTGTTACAGCAGCAGAAAACAGACTAAGATACCAACCAATTAGATGAAATGGACAAATTCCTAAAAATGCACAAATTACTGTAATGGACACACTAAAAAAAATATATATATATAATTTGAACAGACCTATAACAACTAAAGAAAATGAATCAGTAAAAAAAAAAAAAAAAAATACAGAGAAAACAGCTTCACTATGAATTCTACCAAATATTTAAATAAATAACACCAATATTGTACTAATTCTTCCAAAAAATAGAAGAGGAAAGATTTGCCAATTCATTTTGTGAGGTCAGTATTATCCAGATGCCAAAACCAAACAAAGTTATCACAGAAAAAATACAATGCAATATCCCTTATGAATACAGATGACAAATCATCAACAAAATACTAGCAAACTGAATCCAACAGTCTAGAAAAGGATTAAATACTATGAATCCAGAAAAATGTAAAAGGGATTTCATACCATAAGCAATTGAGATTTATACCAAGAATCATACTGAGTTTAAAAATCCAAAAAGTAAACGATGTAAGTACATAAAATTAACAGAATAATGAACAATGACAATATGATTGTATGAATAAAGAAAAAACATTTGACTAAAGTCAATACTCTTCCATGATAAAAAACACTCAATAAAGCAAGAATAAAAGGAAACTTCCTCAACCTCATAGAGACAATCTACAAAAAAAAAAAAAAAAAAACCCTCAGCTAATGTCATATACATAATAGTGAATGAATGATTTAATTTCCCCTAATATCAGGAATAAAACGAGGACAGACTTTCATCACTTCTATTCAACACACTACTAGAGGTTCAATGGTAATTTTTAAAAACTTAACTTTTATGATTCAACATGCAAAAATTGATAATGGAATATACCGTATTAACAGAACGAAAGAACATGATTGTCTCAATTTATGCAGAAAAAGCATTTGAAAAATTCAATACCGTTTCATGATAAAACCACTCAGCAAGCTAGGAATAGAGGAAACTACCTCAACATAATGAAGGACATATATCAGGCCGGGCGCGGTGGCTCACGCCTGTAATCCTAGCTCTCTGGGAGGCCGAGGCGGGCGGATCGCTCAAGGTCAAGAGTTCGAAACCACCCTGAGCAAGAGCAAGACCTCATCTCTACTATAAATAGAAAGAAATTAATTGGCCAACTAAAAGTATATATAAAAAATTAGCTGGGCATAGTGGCACATGCCTGTAGTCCCAGCTACCTGGGAGGCTGAGGCAGAAGGATTGCTTGAGCCCAGGAGTTTGAGGTTGCTGTGAGCTAGGCTGATGCCACGGCACTCACTCTAGCTTGGGCAACAGAGTGAGACTCTGTCTCAAAAAAATAAATAAATAAAGGACATATATCAAAAACCACAGCTAACATCATACTCTATGGCAGTTTCACATAGTAGTGAAAGTCCCAGTCAGAGCAATTACACAAGAAAAAGAAATGAAAACCTTCCAAATTAGAAAAGAAGAAGTAAAATTATCTCTCCTCACAGATGACATGAACTTACATGTAAAAAAAAAAACCCTAAAGATTAAACACACACACACAAAACAACCTGTTAGAACAAATTCAGCAAAGTTGCAGGATACGAAATCAATTCACTAAAATCAGCTGGGTTACTGTACACTAATAATCAATGATCCAAAAAGAAAATTAAGAAGATAATTCCATTTACAATACTACCAAAAAGAATAAAATGCTTAGGAATAAACTTAACCAAGGAGGCAAAAAGATTTGTACATAGAAAACTACAAAACATTGTCAAAAAATGAAAGACACAAATGCAAAGACATCCATGTTCATGGATTAGAAGACTTAATATTGTTAAGATGTCAAAACTACTAAAAGTGATCTACAGATTTAATGCAGTTCCTACCAAAATCTCCTCGATATTTCTTGCTGAAACAGAAAAATCCATTCTAAAATTTACATGGAATCTCAAGGGACTCCGAATAATCAAAACAATCTTCAAAGAACAGCAAAGTTGGAGGTGTCACATTTCCTGATTTCAAAAGCTTACTACAAAATTTATTTCAACAAAAACTTTTGGAAAAACTGGCTATCCACACATAAAACAACGAAGTTGTACTCTTACCTTAAACCAGCAGTCCCCAACTTTTTTGGCACCAGGGGCCAGTTTCATGGAACACAATTTTCCATGGGGCCAGGCGGGGGTGGGGGGGAGGTGGCCGGGGAGTGGGTGTAAATACCACCATTCACCTCCTGCTGTGTGACATGGTTCCTAACAGGCCATGGACCTGTACTGGTCCTGGGCCTGGGGGGGTTGGGAACCACAGCCTTAAACCATACATAAAAATTAACTCAGAATGGATCAAAGACCTAAATGTAAGGGCTAAAACTATAAAAATAGAACTCTTAGGAGAAAACATAGGGGAAAAGCTTCATGACACTGGATTTGGCAATAATTTCTCGGATATGACACCAGAAGTACAGGCAATGAAAGAAAAAATAGATAAGTTGGACTTTGTCAAAATTTAAACCTTTGTGTATCAAAGGACACTATCAAGAAAATGATTATAAAACCACAGTATAGAAGAAAATATTTGCAAATCATATATCTGATGAGCCTAATATCCAGAACGTATAAGTAACTCTTACAAATCAACAACAAAAAAATATTAAATTTAAAATAACAAAGAACTTCAATAGACATTTCTCCAAAGAAGATATACAAGTGGCTAAAAAGCACATGAAAAGATGCTCATTTCCCTAACCATTAGGGAAATGCATATTAAAACCACAGTGAGATACCACCTCACACACATTTGGTTGGCTACTACCAAAAACAGACGACGACAACAACAACAACAAAAAATCCAAAATTAACAGGTGTTAGCAAAGACAAGGAGAAACTGGAAGTATACTGTTGGTAGGAGTGTAAATGGGGCAGCCACTGTGGAAGACAGTAGGGAGGTTCCTCAAAAATTAAAAACAGAATTATTATATGATCCAGCAATTCCACTTCTGGGTGTATACCCAAAAGAATTGAAATCTGAATCTCAAAAGAGATGTCTACACACTCATGTTCACAGCAGCATTATTCACAATAGCCAAAAGATGGGAAGCATACCAAGTATCCATTGACTGGATAAGCAAAATGTAGCATAACTATGTAACAGAATGTATATTCAGCCTTAAAAAGGAAATTCTAACACGTACTAAAATGCAGACAGACATTATGCAAAGTGAAATATGCCAGTCACAAAATGACAAATACTACATGATTCCATTTATATGAAGTATCTATTGTGGTCAAAATCAGAGACAGAAAATAGACTGGGGAATGGGGAGTTACTGTTTAGTTAATGCAGAATTTCAGTCTTTAAAGATGAAAAGAGTTCTGGAGATGGACGGTGGTGGTGGTTCCACAACAATGTAAATGTACCTAACACCACTGAACTGTACATTTAGAAATGATTAAGATGGTAAATCTTAACGAAGAGGTGATCTAAGTTTCTGTAGTCATCAAATGTTCTTTTAGAGGTATGTCAAACAGTTAATTAGTGAAACTACTGTATTTTTGAATTTTATAAAATTTATGGTATTAGCTTCTCATCATTTGTGATCTTGTCTCTTGTTCTAAATAAATGTGCTTAATTGTAGTTTTTCTTCCATCATCTTTTAAAGAATATGTATTTTCAAAAGCCCTGGCAAAATTTGAGAAGGAAAAAAAGAGTAATATATGGCCAACAAGTTAATTTGGGGAAAAAAAGGAAATTCTAAGTTTTCTTACAAACATGTCAGTAGAAGTACAGTAACAAAGGGGTGATAATTAAAATAAGTCAAAACTTAAATTTTGCTTAATATGTCATATTCATTCAAAACACAAGTTTATTTTGCATGAGGAAGCACAAAAATTTCAACAGTTTAATTCTGCACTGTCCCTAGGAGGCAGCATACTATTTTTAAAACTTCAGTACCTAAAATGTCTAAGATTAGTCTTCAACATCAGGAATTTCCTTTACTTATCATATATACTGGGCTTTAAAACTAGAGATGGAAAATGTACCATCATAGGAGCTCATACCTAATGCTCTCAACCTATTTTTATATATGGTATGTAAAGAGATAATTTATTTTTACAGATGAAAAAAAATGGGCCTATTTATAGAGGTTACATAGCCCCCTTAATGTTATACTGCTAGAAAGTTCAAGACCTAATGTGCCAGATTCCAGAGATTGCAATCATTCTATTATATACCTCAAAGATTCATTTATTTATTTCATCTTTTTTTTTTTCTTCCTAAAATTTTATTGGGGGAAAACTACAAAACATTTACAGTACAATGTTTACAGTCACTATTTGTAGTGAGCTGATTTCCCAAAATATATTACCACTCGTGTTGACTTATCTTGTTACATTCAAAAACCTACTCTGTCAAAGTAGTCCAGAGAGTACATACATAGTGCTCCAACTGTATCTATGTACAACCAACACTCCATTTTATCAAATATTTATTAAGCATCCATTATATTCCAGGCACTATGTTAAGTACCAGAGACCTGCTAGAGCTCATGTATTATCTAAAGCAGTAAAAGTACTTAAAAAACAACTCGGAATTTTTAAGATGTTACATCAATGTTAGACAATACTACTTCTAATAGAATTACTAATGTACAGATATTGAATATTAATAAAAATACTATTAATACTTAAGCCTTAAAGTCTATCAAATGTATTTTTCCTTTGCAAGATTGTAAGCTCCTTAAAGGAGCCTTGCCTTTGTATTTCTCTTAGCCCCCAGGCCTGAGCTTTGTACTCAGTAGTATTCAAAAAGTAATTGTTAATTATACAGAAACATCAGTATCACCTGGGCCCCTCTTTCAGTAATTGTCCATCCCCAACTGAGTTTTAGGAACACTGGCAGCCAGTTTTATTGCCCAGGCAGGATACTGGCAATCCCTCTGGGGAAAACTAACCACTAGCCCAGGAAAACACGTGTAAATCCTAAAGCCTACAGGTCCAAGAACAGAACCACAGAACATGTAAACACTCACACATCCCAAGTTTTCTATCAGCCTTTTGGTGTCTCTCCCATAATTACACCATACTATGTCTACTACATAAAGGTATAATAAGGTGTCTTCCAAATGCATAGGAATTAAACTAGCATTGTAGGTAAGTGTCCAATAGAATGACATCTAGAACTAAGTCAGTGGTGCCTCTTAAGCCATCTACAGTGAAGGGTCAGTTTTTTCCATTTTTAATCTATCACAGGCTGTGACAAATTGTATTTTTCAGAAATGGCAGAAATATTTCTAGAATTTTACCACTACACAAAAAGGTGGAGTCTATGTCCCTTCTCCCATGAATTTGGGCACACCTTTGTGGATATAGCAGAAATGATATGGTGACTTCTGAGGCTGGGTCATAAAAGAAGATACAACTTTAACCAGGTTTGTCTGGGGACAAAGCTTTTGATGTCATATTCTTTGTCTGTCTGTCTCTCACATACACACACACACACACACACACACACACACACTCAAGAAGCAAATACAACTAAATTTTAACAACTCTTGATTCTCAGGTAATTATACAAGTATTCACTGTATCCACTATTCTTTAAATTTTTCTGTTTGAACATTTTCATAATAAAACTTAGAAAAAAACAAAAATTTCATAAAACAGGCATGGAAGTACATTTGACAACTCTTCTATGCCATTAATTTGACCAGAAATTAGCATATTACCAATTAATAAAGCACTTGCATGCCTATTAGTCACAGTTTTTAAGAACGACCTACATCAGCATTTCTTTCACTTAAGCATGTATCAGAATTACTTGAACCTTTGAAAAATGTAGACTTCTGGGACCCAACCCCAGATTCTGAAAAAATAACCCTTTCAGTAAGTCTCACAAGTGATATCGATATGGATGGTCTGTGGCCTACACTTTGAGAAACACTAATGTATAGCAGTGGTTCTCAACTGGGGCAAGTTTGTCCTTCAGGGAATATCTGGCAATGCCTGGAGATATTTTTGGTTCTCACACCAGAGGGGAAAGTGCTACTGGCATCTAGTAGATAGAATCCAGGGATGCCGCTAAATATCACACAATGCACAGGACAGTGTCCACACCAACACACTAGAAACTATCTGGTTCAAAATGTCAACAGTGCTGATGTTGAGAAATGCTTATCTAGACAGCCCTTTTCTTTAACAAACCATGTAAGAGGAAGTTTACTGATGTCTTTTTTCCTCAGTATCATAAAATAGAAGAAAATGGAAAAGATGAGGAAATCAGACTGACACAACTAGAGACTTTGACTTATGTTGCACTTTTTTTTTTAATGGCACACTCCTCCCATCAAGAATTAGGGGGTCGGCCGGTCGCAGAGGCTCACACCTGTAATCCTAGCACTCTGGGAGGCTGAGATGGGAGGATTGCTGGGGGTCAGGAGTTCAAGACCAGCCTGAGTAAGAGTGAGACACCGTCGCTACTACAAATAGAAAAAAATTTAGCTGGCAACTAAAAATAGAAAACAATTAGCTGGGCATGGTAGCATGCACCTGTAGTCCCAACTACTTGGCAGGCTGAGGCACGAGGATTGCTTGAGCCCAGGAGTTTGAGGTTGCTGTGAGCTCGGCTGATGCCACAGCACTCTACCCAGGGTGAAAGAGTGAGACTCTTTTCAAAAAAAAAAAGAGATTCCAAAAAAACAAGAAAAAGAACTAGCGGGTCTACGTCATCTCTCTTGAAGGCGGGGGCTGGAGAGTGTTGAAACTTGTGATTGTTTTGACCAACAGAGTACAGTACATGTGATGCTTTATGACCTCTGGGACTGCATGAAGAAAGGCCTTGAGCTACTATTTGACTCTCTTGGAACACTCATTCTCAGGATGCTTCCTTTCAGAACTTAACTAACATGCTGTAAGAATCCCTAGCCATATGGACAGTCCACACATAAGTGATCTGATCCATAGTCCCAAGCAAGCCCATCCTTCACTCATTAGACATATGAATAAGCAATCTTGGAAGTGGATCCTCCAGCCCCCAAGTGTTCCAACCCCCAGCCATTCTCAGCAGAGCAAGCAGACATTGTGGAACAGAAAAGGGTCACCACTCCTGTGCTCTATTTGAATTCCTCACTCACACAGCCTATAAACAATAAAACGGTGGTTGGTTTATGCAACTAAGTATGGGCATGGTTATGTAGCAATAACAACTTCAAAATCTCATATTCTGTCACTTAATTCTTAAAATGACAGTCCCCTCAGAAGGATTCCCCTCAGAAGGACTAAGTGGCTTCTCTAAGGTTACACAGGCAAAAGTAATGGGGTAGCACTTGAATCCAGATCTGCCTAATCTCAAAGATGACGCTATTTCTACCATAGCATAATGATTTCCACTTCCTCATGCTGAAATTATACTTACTGATTGTTCTTTTCAAAGCCAACCGGAGAAACATCTAAATTAACTGAAGATATCATTGAAAAAGAGACATCACTATTTGCGGTTTGCAAATCTTCAATCTAATCCATTGCACTCTCCCTATTGTTTCCTTGATCTCCACCTCAACACTCTCCCCAGAAAATCTGAAGAGGAAAAGATATCACAACCACATATACTGAGATGCGTGTTACTCATCTGCCCTTACTCATCATTTATGTTGGTGATGTTAATGGAAAAAGGATTACAGGTGGACTGAGACTCAATATCAGACTTTTCTTGTTTATTTTGTTTAGCATAACCTATTCTTTCTAACCTCTCCCAATAGCATCCCAAATCAAGTTCCTAAGTCAATGTCCAAATGGAAAAACGTCTTTACTGCGAAAATGAACGCAAACAAGTCAAACTGAATGGGCAAAGCAGCAAAAAGACACTCATTCAGTCAATTAAGCTCTCAAAATACATGTTACCAAGCTGCACTCATCTGGAATTTAGCAAAGAAAGGGCTTTCATAGTCTAAGGCAGAGGTCTTTCTATTACCAACTGCTGTTACATTTGTAATACCTAGTAAGCCATTGATTCATTGTAAATTTTAACAATTCTAATTCTGTTACTATCTAGTTCTGATTATTTTGGGGCAGTCACTTTATTTTTCTTAGCCTCAAATTCTTGATCTGTATAATGACAGAACTTTGCGTGATCTATAATCTGTCCTATCCTATACAGTAGCCATGCCACATTTAACAATATGGCTCATACGACTTAAGTACTGTTTTAAATTAAGTTACATTTAAATGGCCACATTTGGCTAGTAGTTACCCTATTGGACAGTGCAGGACTATACGACCTCTAAGTATCCTTCTAATTCTAAAAATCAATCATTTCTAATTTCCAACGTCTTAAAAACTTCCTATCTCCCTAAAATTGAATACACAAATAAACCTAACTATATATCAAATAATCACACAGGGAAAAAAATGATTCCAGTCACTGTTAATTCTTGATCAGGACTGACAAACTTTTTCAGTGAAGAGCCACATAGAAATTGTTTTAGGTTTTATGGGCCATATGATCTCTGTTGCAACTACCATAATTCTACCTTTGTAGCATGAAAGCAGCCAAAAACAACATGCAAATGAATGAACACGGCTGTGTTCCAAATTTGGATACTTAAGTCCAAATTTCATATAATTTTCATGGGTTGTGAAATACTATTCTTTTGGGGGTTTTTTTAGTCATTAAAAAGTGGGCATGGGCTGGGCATGGTGGCTCACACCTGTAATCCCAGCACTTTGGGAGGCCAAAGCGGGAGGATAACTTGAGCCCATGAGTTCCAGGCTGCAGTACTCTATGATCATGCTACTGCACTGGAGCCTGAGCAACAGAGCAAGACTCCATTTAAAAAAAAAAAAAAAAGTAAAAAGCATTTTTCGTTCACAGGCCATACAAAAACAGGTGGCCGTCAGATCTGACCCACATGCCACAGATTGTTGACACCTGCTCTTGACTATAACCACAGAAGAATATATTCTGAGGATAAATCAAAAGAAATATTAAAAAAACTTTGAATTTAGTAAATTTCTTGTCAGTAGTGGTCTTGATACAACATTCTGAAATTATTCTATGTGTATCACATGATTGAACCAATTAAAAAATGTTAATTCATTTGTTGAGAACCAGGAGTATGGCTATAGAAGGCAAGAAAGAGGTCAGACATGGCATGGGAGATAGTTGTAGTACTAGATCAGAAGCAGAGGTATTGGTATGATCTCATTTTTCTTAAATTATATTTGATGTCTCTGACCACTATTAGAACCTAGAAGCAAAAACACTCCAATAACACTGAACACATACTTAATTACCTATATACTACTCCCCACTAAAAGAAATTAGGACTCGTTAGTAAAAAAGGCTGATTCTAGAGCTGGAGCACAGGAGTTTGAGGCTATAGTGAGCTGTGACACCACTATACTCTAGCCTAAGCAATAGAGTGAGACCCTATCTCAAAAAAAAAAAAAAGAAAAAAAAAAAAGAAAATTGTCATTTTATAATTATCTTAACTGATCCAGGCAAGAATTATCAACAAACACTAAAATTACTGGATGAAAGTTTATGAGGAAACAAGATACACAATCTGAAAGTACCAGCCCATAGGTTACTTATTAATTACAAAGGGGAAAAGATATCTTTACAATGGAGAAATGCCAGATCCCACCCTAACCAAATGATCAAATTTAACATCACCAAAATTGGTGTCACAGGTACCCTGAGTTGTTACGAAGATCAAATGAGATCATGTATGAGAAGTCCTTAGCAGAGTCTCTAACACTTAAAAGTACCTAGTTAAGGCTAATACTTACTAGCCTCATTACTGGGTACTACCTCTCTAAACATTCAAAACTGATTTTAGGAAGACAATTTAGAAATACATGTTTTTATTAAAATATTTCAAGCTTGGCATGGTGGCACACACCTGTAGTCCCAGCTACTCAGGAGGCTGAGGCAGGAGGATCCCTTGAGCCCAAGAGTTCAAGTCCAGCATGGGCAACAAAGCGAGACCCCCATCTCTTCAAAGGAAAAAGAAAAAGAAAAAAAATACTCTAGTTACACCAGAATTAACAGAGTATTTATTATCCCAGCACTCTGGGAGGCTGAGGGAGGAGGATTGTGGCCAGGAGTTCAAGACCAGCCTAAAAAACATAGGGAGACCCTGTCTCCACAAAAAATAAAAATAATTAGCCAGGAGTGGTGGTGCACACCTGTAGTCCTAACTACTCAGGAGGCTGAGGTGGGAGCATCCCTTGAGCCTAGGAATTCTAGGCTACAGTGTGTTATGATCCAGCCACTGCACTCCAGCCTGGGCAAGAGAGCGAGACTCCATCCCCAAAAATGAAAACAAAACAAAACAAAAAAAAAGCGCCTCAAATCAAGTGTCCATATGTTAGGCAATTAGCTAAATGATGTTCCTCTTTACTTTCCCCTAATCCTTCCTGTGTTCAACGTATCTACTGAGTACCTCATAATATGCCAAAGAAAAAGCAGCAACATGATTACATCAACAACAAAAAAATAAGATAGAAAAGTTCCTGCCCTCACTGAGCTTCCATTCTAATGAGGAAAGAAAAAAATTACATACTATGGAGTAAGGTGGTGTTGTAAACAGGGAAGAATAGACATGTGGGAGTGGGGATGCAATTTTAAATAGGGTACTCAGGAAAAGCATGGTTAAGAAATTCACTTTTGAGCAGAAACTTGAAAGGAAGTGAGAGAGTGAGCCATGTGGATCCTCCATCTGTCTAGAACACTCAGGAGAAAGGTGTTTGCGGCAGACAGAATAACAAACACAAAGACCTGAAACAGGACCATGTCCCGCCAGTGCCAGGAACAACAAGGAAGCCAGTGTTCTTTGAGAAAAACGAAAAAGGAGAGGAGTCAGAGATAAGGTCAGAGAGAGAGCAGGGTCCACAGATCATGTAGGGCCTTTTTGGCCATGGTCAAAACTTTAGTTACTACTCCAAGTAGGACTGAAAGCCATTAAAGGATTTTGAGCAAAGCAGCAAGGTTATCTCTCTCACCATGTAAATACAATTTATCTTTTTTTTTGAGACAGAGTCTCACTCTGTTGCCTCGGCTAGAGTGCCCAGGCGTCAGCATAGCTCACAGCAACCTCAAACTTCTGGGCTCAAGCAATTCTCCTGCCTCAGCCTCCTGAGTAGCTGGGACTACAGGCATGTGCCACCATGCCCAACTAATTTATATATATATATATATATTTTTTCAGTTGTTCAGCTAATTTCTATTTTTAGTAGAGACAGGGTCTCGCTCTTGCTCAGGCTGGTCTTGAGCTCCTAAGCTCAAACAATCTGCCCACCTTGGCCTCCCAGAGTGCTAGGATCAAAGGCGTGAGCCACCTCGGCCCGCCACAATTTATCTTGGAACAACGCAGACACTGGGGCACTGATACCCCGTGCAGTTGAAAGTCTGCTTATAACTTTTAACTCCCCCAAAACTTAACTCTTAATACTCTACTGTTGATTAGAAGCCTTATGGATAACATAAACAGCCAATTAACACATATTTTGTATGTTATATACATTATATACTGTATTCGTGTAATAAGGAAAGCTAGAGAAAAGAAATTAAGAAAATCATAAGGCAGAGAAAATATATTTACTATATTCATTAAGTGGAAGTGGATAATCACAAAGGTCTTGAACCTTGTCATCTTCACACTGAGTAGGCTGAGGAAGAGGAAAGGATGGTCTTGCTGCCTCAGGGACTGCAGAAACAGAAGATTTGTAGGAAGCAGAAGGGGAGGCAGAAGAGGCAGGCACATCTGATGTAACTTTAAGGAAATACATCGTATTTCTGATTTTGTTTTTTATTTCTCTTAAAATGTTTACACACAGTACTAATCCTTCTTCCACCATTTGCTTTAGTTTCAGTGTCCATATCACAGAAGGATCCACATCATAAAAGAAGTCAAAAGCAATCTTGAATAATCAGAACCCTTCTGCCAGATTGTCTAACGTCTACTTGTTTTCTGGCACTGCTGTTTATACATCTTCTTCCTCATCGTCTAGCACCAGTTCAGAAGCACGCATCTCCATCAAGTAGTCTTCTGTTAATTCCTCTGGTGTGGTGTCTATTAGTTCTTAAGTTTCTTTGAGATCCCTATCTTGAAACCCTTCACCTCCTACCTTTTTTTCCATATCCACAATCCTTCATGATTTTCTTGATAGGCTCTGTCATAAACCCTGTCAAGTCATGCACAACATATGGACACAATTTTCTCCAGCAGAAATTTATTATTTCAGGTTTGACAGCTTTCACGGCTTTTTCTATACCACAGCATCTTCAGTGGTGTAATCCTTCCAGACTTTCATGATGGTCTAGCAGGTTTCTCTTCCATAGTGTTGACAATCCTTTCCATAGCATTGACAATCCTTTCCATAGACTGTCATGTGTAATGTGCCTTAAAGGTCTTTATGACCCCCGATCTACAGGCTGAATTAGAGATGTATTTGGGGGCAAGCAGACCACATGAGGTGCTCAGTATTGAACTCATGGGGTTCTGGGTGGCCAGGGCATTGTTCAATATCAAAAGAACTTTAAAAGGCAGTCCCTTACTGGTAAGGTACTTTCTGACTTCAGGGACAAAGTATTGATGAAACCAATCCAGAAAGAGGGTTCTGGTTGTCCAGGCCCTCTAGTACAACCAAAAGACTGGCAGCTGGTGAGCAGCTTTATAGATAAAGGCAGTCCTGATCATAAATCCAAATGCATCTGCACAAAACAGTAAAGTTAGCCTATCTCTTCCTGCTTTAAATTCTGGTGCTTGCTTCTCTTTCTTACTAAATAAATGTCCCTTGTGGCTTTTGTTTTTCCAGAATAGGGTACTTTCATCTGCATTAAACACCTGTTCAGGCAGATATCCTTTATCTTCAATGATTTTCTCAGTGGTATCTAGACATCTAATGGCTGCTTCTTGATTGGTGAAAGCTGCTTCTCCTGCTATCTTGACATTTTTTAACCCAAACCACTTTCTAAACTTATCAAACCATCCTTTGCTGACATTAAATTCTCCAGCGTAAGAGCTTTCACCTTCTTTTTGTTTTAATGACTTCCTTTTTTCTTGAATCACATGAGAGTCTATAGGTATGCTGTCCTTGGAATAATCCTGGACCCACATAAAAGCTATTTATAAAAGGGTATTTTGGCTGGGAGCAGTGGCTCACATCTGTAATCCTAGCACTTTGGGAGGCCAAGGTAGGAGGACTGCTTAGGCTCAGGAGTTTGAGACCAGCCTGAGCAAGAGTAAGACCCCACCTCCAACTAAAAAAAAACTTTTTAAAAATAATAATAAAAAATAGAAAGGTATTTTACAAAAACTATAAGGTTTTTGTACCTGCTGGCTTAGCTGCAGTGACAGCTTCACAAATTTCCTTTTTTTTTTTTTTTTTTTTTACAATGGTCCTTATGCTGGATTAATTTCTCTTAATGGTGGGCAACCAAGCTATAGACCTGACACAGATCAAGCAATTCAACTTTTCTTGTAATGTCATGACTTTTCTGTACTGATTGGGAGCACTTCTAGCACCACTAGTGGCACTCTGTATGGGTCCCATGGTGTTACTCAAGATTTATGGTACTACACTAAACACAATGAAAAATCACTGAAAAATTACAGGAGAACCACAGAACATCACTTTTTACTGAGATATGCAATTTACGGAAGAACAATTTCACTGAAGAGATGAATTGCTCCTCTAGAGATGATTAGAGTCATGTGCATTTTAAAGAGATACAACACTTTAGCTCACAGCAATAGCCACAGGACGTGGTTACAAAATTATTACAGTAGTATAGACTGTACTACACTTTAATTTTATACTTAATTTAATATTGCATTTTTAC
Organism: Lepilemur ruficaudatus; assembly: GCA_963574885.1. Lineage (NCBI taxonomy): Eukaryota > Metazoa > Chordata > Mammalia > Primates > Lepilemuridae > Lepilemur > Lepilemur ruficaudatus. Next base: position 47,126 of record CAUYRT010088462.1, read on the forward strand.
ATTTGTTTACATTTCTCTCAACTGCAAATGGCACCATGTAGGTCTATGTTTGTGTGCGTTTTAATTTTTTTGTAATAGATTTTTATATATTTTATGGTAGCAAATGATAAAATAGACTACTATCTACATATATTTTATGTATTCATGACATACCTTTTTCTTAATTTGTTCACTCTTTCTAGGCTATACAGTTCATTTAAGTTTTTTCAAATTGTCCCAAATCTCCAAAAAATTGTCCAATATATATATATTGAAAAAAATCCATGTATAAGAGGACTTGTATAGCTCAAACACATGTTGTTCAAGGGTCAACTATAGATGCATTTTTATCTTGCAGCGTTTTCTACTGATGCACGAAATACAAAAAATTTAGACTATGTCCCAAGCATGCTACAGTGCTAACAAAAAACTCATTAATATCTACAATATTGTAAATTGGTAAGACCCTAGCAGATAAATGAACAAAGAACTTGAAGAATGTATGCAAGAAGAAATGAAATTAGTGTATAAACATGAAAAAAATTCAACCATATCATCACTAAAAAGAAATATAAAATAAAACAATGTACCATTTATCAACCACCACTAGGGAAGTTGGTGGTTCGGGTCTATAATCCCATATCTGAAACCTCTGGTTCCAAAACCCTTTTGGAAGATCTGGAATATATAGAGCAGTGATATGGCACAAATATCTTAAATTAAGTAATATTCTTGGTTGATTCCAAGGCGGCACCCTGTATTCAACCATACTGCTATTTAAAATTTCTTTAGAGAACCTGAAGAATGTACACTCTAAGTGGAATAAATCAAGATCAAAGAGCCTCACATCAGTTTAGGTCAAGTCTAGCTGCCAAATTAGTTACAAATATTTTTATTTTTTGAGAGATTTGAGGATTTTAGAATTGCATAAAGAACTGTTGAATATACAATTCTTTTCATAAACAATTATGCTAACACAGATCAAAAACCATAAAAATAGCCAGTTGCAAGATGGGTCACAATATCAGAGTCACCTAAGAGAACTTTTCCAAATCACAAAACCCTTCCCAATGAAGATGTTTCATTTCCTTAGTAGCTTCTGTAATAAGCCACTGTAACTCACTGTAATTTGTAATTGGATAGAAAAAATAAGTTAAAAATGTAAATAAACCAATTATAGAGTATTTTATAGAGTATTTTTACATATAAAACAATTTGGAAATCCTTGGCATTTGTAATATTTTGCTTCCATGAATAAGAAATATCTAAAAAAGAAACAGACAAAAAGAGTATCAACATTACTTTAAAAATTGGTATTTCTCAAATAATTTTAATCCCCTTGGAAAATTCCTTCATTTTAATTTACAGGCGGATGGAGAGACAATACAAAATTCTGATCAGGTACGTATGTCTGATCACTCAGGCTACCATGTAAGAGGAATTAAAAAAGGGCAAAACTGATGGCAGAATGCACTTAAAGGAGACTACTGCAAAAGTCCAGACAAGGCATGATGAACTTATAACAATTAACATCAAGAAAATTTTAAATCATCCCAAATAATTTCAGAACGTTTCACATTGACAAACTGAAGCTCAAGTGATAACATGGCTACAACAAGGAAAATCAAGGAGAAAAGGAAACTTAATAGAGATGATGAGAGGCAATCCAGAGAGGCAGTTAAAAAATGATACCCAGAGCTTATAGTAGCAGGCAATAGGCAGTGATCCAGGCAAGCAAGACCTTAGCTTCACAGAAGTCAGATAAGCAGTTGGTAACCCAGCAAACAGGAAAAACACAATAGAGAAACAGGGCAGCAGGCAACATGTCTAATTTTGTGACTCTTGATGTAAGGCTTATTGCAAAAAGCAGAGAATTCCAGCTACAAAACTGGAGTTCTGGAATTTAAAAATAGGACATTATAACATAAAAAACCAGGACAGTAGCAGAACAGATACAGATTCTGGACTCAAATCTACTTTTTATTATTTTTTTATTTTTATTTTTTCAGATAATGAGGATTTCTATGTCTCACAATTCTCTGGCCAGGAACTGGGTAAAGGCTAGGCAGCTCTTCTGCTGCACTGGGTGTCATCATATGGCATCATCTGGGGTCATTCACTGGTCTACATTAAGATAGCTAGGCTGGGCTGAAAAGTTCAGAAAGGCATCACTCATATGTCTCTCACTTAAGTGCTCCTTCACATGGCCTCTCTGTCTCCATGTGGAGAGCCTGGGCTTCTTCACAGCATGGTGGTCTCAAGGTAGTCATATTTGTTACATGGTAGATTGTTTCCAAGAATAAAAATGGAAGCTGTCAAGCCTTTTAAAAGTTAGGCCCAGAATGGGCACAGCTTCCTCTCTGCTTTATCCTGTCATTCAAAGTAAATAATAAGAAGTCAAAAGTCAAGATTCAATGGAAGGAGAAATAAACCTCATCTCTTGATCAGTGGAGCAGCATGTGTGTACAACGAAAGGACTTGATAGTAGCCATTTTTTGAAGACTGTCTAATTAGTGGTATGTCACTTTGGCTGCCTTGTGGAGAACAGGTTGTGAAGTACAAGTGTGGAAACAGCAAGACCAGTCAGGGGCTACTGTGGGAACCCAGGACAGCAGAGCTGTGGCTTGTTCTGGCTGCTGGCTGGGTGATCACTGCAAAAACCTTCTGCCTATTCCTCACTCTCATTCAGCTACCTACTTTTAAAACCTAAATCTGCCATTGTCTAGCTGTGAAAGTCTGTACAACTCAGTTTTTTCAGCCTCAACTCCCTCGTCTATAAAAATGTAATACTACTACTTAATCCACAGGGTCCCTAAGAGAATTAAATATCATACTTAAGAAGACCCAGTAGAGTTCAACAAATATTAATTTTATCCCTGTCTTTTTCTTCCATTCTTCATCTAAGCAACTGAAACAAGGAAGGTGGAATCTTTAGCTTGGCCATAAAGTCTCAATGAAAGGCTGGTTCAACTAGGCTTTAGAGGACTTTAGCTGCGTAAAATCAGGCAGGTTATTAATGCAAAATACCTCATGGGAACACAAGTTCATACAGAAAGAGGCAAAAGGAAATGAGTTACACAAGTAAAAGGCCCTAAAAAGTGAAATAAAGTAAAAGTTCAAATAATTAGTTAGCTTAATAGTGTATCTACACAATAGAACATGTTACATTAAAAAAAAAAGAAAGAAAGAAAAAAGGAAGGAGCTCTATATATTGAAGTCAAATGATCTCCAAGGTACATTTTAAATTAAAAACTTATGGCATAAAGTATTGACATAGTAAACTATCTTCTATATAGAAAGACAGGGGGAAAACAGTAATCTATGCTTATTTATACTTGTATTTATTTCTATTTGCATAAGTACTGTAGAATATACAAAAATAAAAGTGGTTACCTACAGAAAGCAGGAAAGGGAAGGATAGACAGAGTGGTATTAAGATTCTCAATATATAGTTTATTTATTTATTTTTTTCACTTTTTTGAGACAAGGTCTCACTCTGTTCCTCAGACATGAGGACAGTGGTGTCATCATAGCTCACAAGCAACCTCAAAAACCTGGGCTCGGCCGGGCGCGGTGGCTCACGCCTGTAATCCTAGCACTCTGGGAGGCCGAGACGGGTGGATTGCTCAAGGTCAGGAGTTCGAAACCAGCCTGAGCAAGAGCGAGACCCCGTCTCTACTAATAATAGAAAGAAATTAATTGG
>CAUYRT010088463.1:0-20249 GCA_963574885.1 Lepilemur ruficaudatus
AGAAAACCCCAAAGATTCTGCCATGAGACTACTGGAATTGATAAACAAATTCAGCAAAGTCTCAGGTTACAAAATCAATGTACAGAAATCAGTAGCATTGCAATACATCAAACAACAGTCAAACTGAGAACCAAATCAACAACTCCATACCCTTCACAATAGCAACAAAGAAAATAAAATATCTAGGAATATATTTAACTAAGGAGGTAAACGACCTCTACAGAAAGAACTCCGAAGAAGGAAATTGCAGAGAATATAAACAAATGGAAAAACATATCATGTTCATGGATTGGCAGAATCAACATTTTTAAAATGTCTATGCTACCCAAAGTGACTTACAGATTCAATGCAATACCCATGAAAATACCAATACTAGTACAATCTCTATGAAAAGCAGTATGGAGATACCTCAAAGAACTAAAAGTGGAACAACCATTTTATCCAACAATCCCACTACTGGATATTTACCCAAAGGAGAAAAAGCCATTTTATAAAAGAAACACTTGCACTCAAACGTTTATAGAAGCACCATTCAGAGAGAGATGTGGAAATAGCCCAAGTGCCCATGAATACATGAGTTGATTAACAAAGTATTACTCAGCCATAAAAAAAAAAATGGTGAACTAATACCTTTTGTAACAACCTGGAGAGAACTGGAGACCATCCTTCTAATTGAAGTATTACAAGAATGGAAAAACAAACACTACATGTACTCACTATTAAATTGGAACTAATTGATCAACACTTGTGCACATATGGTAGTAAAATTCAATGGAGTTCAAGTAGGTGGGTTAGGGGAGGAGGTGATGGGTAAATTCACTCCTGACAGGTAAAATGCACTCTATCTGAGTGATAGACATACTTACAACTTTGACTCAAACTGTACAAAAGCAATTCATGTAACCAAAACATTTGTACTCTGTAATATTCTGAAATAAATATAGTTAAAAAAATAAAAATAAAGAATTATAAACCTACCTAATTGGCAAAGTTCTGTCTTAATAGTTAATCTAATTATTATCAAGGACATCATGGAGAGGGATGATAGATAGATAGATGATAGATATAGATAGATAGATAGATATTGTGTGTATGCTTGTGTGTGGAGAGTCTAGTTATGTAGATAAATTGCTTTCCTCCCTGAGCCATAAATATCCAAAGGAAACCTTTTATGTATAATCATGTCTTTACCTTTGTATTTTCGTGCATACCCATGATCATGTAAGATCCAAAAAAGTAATCAAATGACCTTTTCTTTACATGGGTCCACCTAGCTTGTGTCCAAGCATTTGTACTCACCTTATCATTCCAATAAGAGGAATGTTATTAATTTTTCCATGAACCTTAAATTTGGAAAGAAAGATCTAATTTGCTTCTCAAATTGAGAAATATTATGGCACAGTAAGCCTTGTCTCTCATCCCTTCACAGGTAGAGTAGGGCAACACGTTTGTGACAGCAGACAGGAATAGGCTCACTAGAGTGGTCAAGAAATCTGTAACTGGTGTGGACAGAATAGAATTTGTGCAGTGGTATGCAGGAGTTGGTTCATATTGAAGAGCTGATTGTTAAATATTTAGGAATTACAGTTGAAATCAGCCATGCTGGAAGTATTTATGCTATGGAAATGGGCAAATGCTCCAAGTGTGGTCTTTTATTCCTGTCATTGTTACTGTTGCCGTGATCATTGAGAGAGACAGTTTACCAGCACACCACTGGGTGTAGTCAGCAATCCAGACAGGAGTCTTCTAGTCTAGAAGCCAAGACTGTAATTGCTTCAAAGAAATGACACCACACTGTAGCAGGGGCCTTTTATCCGGGACTACTCTGGGCAACTCACTTGACCCACCCAAAATAGTTTCTTAGCCACTGTTTAGGTAAATTTACAAATGACACATTGAGGTTTGTTAGACAGTAAAGGATATAATGTATTCATTTTATAAGGGTTACAATAAGCATCTGTATGGTCTGTTTTAAAAAATTTCAGCATCTTAATTATATTTCTTCTGTGTTTATTTCCTAGAACAAAAGTATTTTTATTAAAATGAAAATGATTATTTTAAGGGTAATTATGTTTTACCCTTACCACAGAAAGATTCACTAAACCTATCAAAATAGTAATCCTTATCAGTGCTGTTGAATACCTACTATGTACAAGGTACTTTTTTATCACATTGGTACTCTACTCAATAAGTTAGAAATTATTGTTTCCATTTTACAGCAGCAAAACTGAGGCCTAGGGAGTTTAAGTGACTTACCTAAAGTTTTAGATAGGCAAGTGTGCAAGCTGGAATTAGAACTCTGACTCCAAAGCTCATTCTTTTAACCACTTCATCTTATTGCCTTTTGTGCATATGTGGTTCTCATGTACTCAGGCGCACACAACTGTTTCTTTCACCAGCTTAAAATCTTCAGAATTGTGTGCTAAGCTAACTATATAATTGTTGGCATGCCCATGACTGATATAGAGTCATAGTTCATTTATATTGACGGTCTTTTTAGAGTTTATACTAAATTGAGTTACTCATTTTAATTTGCCCATCAACTAAATATTTGGTATCAAAACTGACACAATATTAAATCACAGAAATTTCTTTATTATACAGTTATCTCACAGTCCAGAATTTTCTCCACCTTTCACATCAACTTTATTCTCCACAACAAAATTTCACTTGGTGCCAATGACTCCATATACTAAATAAATTTCTTTTAAAGTAAGCTTTTCCATTGATCCAAAACAATATAAAAAGCTCCTAAACATGCATTCCTGTTGTTTTATATATCTAAAAATTGGATCCTATTATTTAAATTGATCCTACAATCACTATATCAGTTTTGTCCCCATCTTCATTAGTAAGAGGAAATTCTACACATTTAGAATGAAAAAGTTTTAATGCCAAAACAGCTGACAGAATTCTGCAACAACAATTGACAGGAAAATGTCATTTACTTACTTTCTGAAACTGACAAATCTAATAGGGCCTGGTATGTTGAAAAATGTCTTATAAATGTTAGAGAAGGAAAAGATTAAACCTTGGAGAAGTCGCTGAAAGTACAACCTTATAATAATCACATTGTGAGAAGAGAAATGCCGTAGGATTCCAGGAGCGTTACTAATGCTGTGGGCAGATTTACTACTGGTTCACAAACTATTCATTAGCACTTCGCCTAAATCCTGAGTTCTCTTGAAATTGGAAGATCCTTGCCCTGCCCATTTATTGTCAAGTAATTCCAAAAGGAGCATTTTATGTGATAATTTTTAATGATGAATAAGAGAGTTTAAACGGTTATCAGCAACTGCTCTTTAGCTTGGAGTCATTCTTTACACCTTAAAGAATAACATAATTTAACTCAACTTCACTTTCATTTTCAGTAAGAAATAATTAGTTATCTCACATATGCAAGAAAAAATTGTATTAAAAACTCAATTACTTTGCCCAATTGGGATTTACCTCCCTAGATGTAATGGTGCATTACCATAAAACCGTGTACTCCAATCAAGCTTCTCTGATATTCAGAGAAAATATATTTATTTCATTAATAAGGAGATGACTTTGAAACCATATGATGTCCACTTACATTAGCTCTGCATTTCTCCTGATAGCAACATAAATTTCTAGTGTTACACATGCAGCCTTCTGAAAAGTAATCCTATCTGGTTTTTTGCATTAGAACAACTTAACAGTTTACACTAGATTATTTGTAAGGTCCATTCCAATGCTAAATTTTAATGACCCTATGTTTATATTCTATGCATTTCCGTATTTATATACTTAATTAGCCCACAAAAAAGCTCTGTGTGCTCAAGTGTCATGTATACTTATGCTATTTTTCTTCTAACATTTTCCTGATCACATGTGATAGCAACATTTCATTTTGCTCATGATACCTGTTCTTAAGTACTTATTCTCATAAACAATGTCCTGATTTTCCTGTTCAGCAAATGCACTGCTGCCTCTGTGAAAATCACGTTTGTTGCCATGACAACGGAGGTGGCCAACAAGGAGAAGAGGCAAAGCTTTTGTATAACATCAAGTAGAACAGCATGTAATTTCTTAAAGTTGTTATTCAAATTAGATTTTGTGATCCATTTCTAAAAAAGAGAAAGAAGTGTGTAACTTTCCCAATTTTTTTCTCTCCCATAGGTTAATGGCTCCAGGAAAATATCTCCATACAAGATAAAATAATTCAATCCAAATTCAATTTTTACAAGCTTAATTGGCATATATATCATGGCCTGATAGTGAATATAAAAAAGATATGATATAACATTGGATGTGAGTGTTTGGTAAAAAAGAGGCTAATCCAAATTACTGTTTGGTAACCAGAACCTAGTTTCACCCACTTTGTTGAAATTTACGAGATGACTAGAAGGAAGGATTTGATGTAGATGTGTTTTTCTATTTGTCAGCACATATTGCCCACCAAATTAGAGTCCAGCATGAGTTCCAGTGTGTGTGTAGGTAAAGCTAAAGAGATGGGTGTGGAGATCTCACTAGACACACAGACAAGGGCCCTTCACTGTACAGCCAAAGAAACATCCCACAGTTGGCTTTTCCTCACTCTGGCTCGTAGGTCCCCAAGGATACTGAAGCCTTGATAGGAAACTAGGTAAGAGTCAAGGCCAAAATCTAAATAAAAATGATAACAAGCTCTCCGTGGGAATGTGGGCTGATAAAAATAAAAAATATAAAATAAAAATAAAAGACTCAGGGACGTGAGACTGAGCTCTGGCAGAGAGGCAGAGGCAATAAGCAAGGAAAAAAAGAGATGTAGAAATCAAGGGAAGGCACAGTTGTGAGCTGTAAGGAGGAGCAGAAGTGTTTGACACCCTCGAAGTCAGTTCTGCAAAGAATAAACAGAACAGCATGTATCAAACTGAGTACTATAATTTGGAGAAAATAAAGTAGGTAAAGGAAGCTGCACAGATGACACAACTCAGGGCGTCAACTGAATATAAGTAATTTTCATTCACACACTAACCATCTCAAAGTCCCAAGGCCAAAGTTATAAGAGTTGTCACAATCAAACATTGGCTTTCCTTGCCCTAAGAATAGTAAAAACAAGTTAGTTAGTGTCAGAGACTACGTCTCCCAGAGCTGTTGGTCTCCTGTGTTTGTGTTTTAAACTGTTTGTGTTTTTTTTTTTCAGTACACTTTGTTTTCTAGAACAGTTTTAAGTTTACAGCAAAATTTAGCAGAAAATACAGAGAATTCCCATATACCCCTGCCTCCCTACACAGGCACAGCCTCCCCCACTCAACACCCCCTACCAGAGTAGTCCATGTGTTACCATCCATGAAACTATATCGATGCACCGTTATCATCCAAAGTTTATAATTTTACATTAGAGCTCGCTTTGGTGTGGTACATTCTATGGGTTTGGATAAATATATAATGACATACATCCACAATTATAGCACTATATAAAGTAGTTTCATGGCCCTAAAAATCAACTGTGCTCTAACTATTCATTCCTCCCTCTCCCAATTCCTCACAACCACTGATATTTTACAGCCTCTGTAGTTGTGCCTTTTCCATAATGTCATATGTCAGAATTATACAGTGTGGAGCTTTTTCAGACTGGCTTCTTTCCCTTAGCAATATGCATCTGAGTTTATTTCATGTCTTTTCATGGCTTGATAACTCATACTTTTAGTGCTGAATAATATTCCATTGCCTGAATATACCAAATGTATTCAAATTTGGGCAGCTATGAAAAAGGCTGCTATAAACATTCATGTACAGACTTTTGTGTGGACATAAGTTTTCAATTAGTTTGCGTGAATACCATGAACATGATTTCTGGACTGTATGGTAGGATTATGTTTAGTTTTGTAAGAAATTGCTAAGCTGTTTTCCAAAGTTACTGCACCATTTTGCATTTCCATCAACAATGAATGAAAGTTTCTGTTGTCCCACATCCTCGTCAGCATTTAATTATATGTTGTTAGCTTTCTGGATTTTGGCCATTCTAATAGGTGTGTGGTGGTATCTTGTTGTTTTAATTTGCATTTCCCTGATGACATATGATGGAGCATCTTTTTATATGCTTATTTGCTATCTGTATATCTTCTTTGGCACCCTGTGTGTGGGGTGTTACTGAATGTTAACAAATGGATTGCTCTAAACCAAGATCCCTTCTGAGCCCAAACATGCCAAATGGAAATCTATAACCTTGCAGCAGTAAGGGGCCTCTGGGGAGTGTACCTGTCCCAGGGGAGATAAGCTTGCCCAGCATAAAGCTCCTTGGTCACTGGGAAAGGAAGTAGATTCTTAGGACAGCCTAGAGTGTGTCATTCTAACTGGTCTCCAGGTCCCTGGGGACTCCTATCTGCACTGTTAAGCTCCTAGTATACGCTACGCTTATCTCTGAGGATACAGAGATGAGGAAGAGGAGAATGGTTACTGACCTATCGAAACTTCAGATCTGACACAGCGACTAGGCACTGCACAGCAATCCACAAGTGGGATCAATATATGAGGGACTGCAGGGTGCTGGAAGAGCATTCAACAGGGAGGCTGGTATGGTCTGAATGTTGCTGTCCTGCCCAAATTCACATGCTGGAGCCTAATACCCGATGCAACAGTATTAAGAACAGAGGCCTTTGTGAAGTGATTAAGTCATGAGGGCTCCACCTTCATAGATGGGATTATTGTCCTTATAAAAGAGGCTTTAGGGAGGTTCATGGTCCCTTGGACCATATGAAGACACACCAACAATGTGCCATCTTTGAAGCAGAGAGCAAACCCTCACCAGACACCAAATCTGTTGGTGTCTTGATCTTGGACTTCCCAGGCTACAGAACTACAAGCAATAAATTTCTGCTGTTTATAAAAGTTATTTTGTTATATCAGCCCAAAGTGACTAAGACAGAGACCTAACCTAAGGAAGTCAACAGACATTTTTCTGGGGAAGAGACAATTAAGTCGAGATTTAACCAAGCAGGAGCCGGGAGCAAGGGATGGAGATTAAATTATACAAAGCCCATGAGGATCCATTTGAGAGACTCAACTCCAGTAATGCCAAAGTGTGGGTCAGTGGGCATTGCATTATGTGGTTCTTATATCTTGTTTTAAGGATTTGGGCCTGTATCCTGAGGGCACTGGAAAGCCATTGAAAAGTTTTAAGTAGAAGAGATAAAGGGGCAGAAGTTATAAATTATAATTGAAACAGCTGATTTTTTATAAGCCCCGAAAAATATCTCTGCATAGGCAAGGTGGCTGGGCAATTCTCCAGCAGATAAGAACATAAAAGATGGAGAGGGCTGTCTTTTCACTGCTTTGTGATACACATGGCCCATGCAGCTTTGTCCTCGGAGGGCTCAGCACATCGCTGCAGCAGGGCAATGTGGGGCATGGCAGAAGGCACTGCTACTGGTAAGCATCAGGATTGGGCACCCTCCGTGGGGGTATCTGACTAAGCTGCCAGCCCCCTTGCTTCATCTCTTTTCTTCCCTGGTTAGTCTCAACCCCAAACATAACCCCTAGTCTTTCACACGTGGCATTTGTAAGCATTGGACTTTTGCTGGAAATCTGGGGGCAACGTGGGGTTACGTGACAGCAATGAATCAAACAACATCGAATAGTAGACATCCCTTTTCTTTAAAGTCCTCTAGTGCCCCAACCTCACAAAAAAATCTCACAGGATCCAGCCTCCAGCCTCCTACCTACTAGAATAATAACTCCACTAGGGCAGAGATTTTTATCCGTTTTGTATACCAATAAATCTCAGTACCCAGAACAGTGTCTAGCTCATTTTAGGAACTCAATACATATTTGTCAACTAAAGCAATGAGCCTCCAGACTCCTCCTCACATCTCCCAGCTCCTCTGTTTTCTGAATTCCCTTACAGAAGCTCCATCTTCTCACTTCATTACGCCGAACAATTTACATTCCACCTGCTACTCATTTCCAGAGCTGTCCTTACATACCCAAAGATTCATCAATATGCTTTGCCAATTTCCCTCCATGTCCCACCCTTCACAGCAGGGAGGAGCTGACAGAGACTAAGATTTCAGGCTTCCCTTCACCTAAAGTCCCCGGAAAGAGTCAACAGAAGATTAAAGTAAACTGTTTTTTACCCAACTAGTCACATGTTATAGAAACAAAACATTGTCTCTTTAAAGTAGATAGAATCATCTGTGTAGAAATTAAGCTTCCCAATTTCACCAAAATGAAACAATGTTAACGAAAACATCCAACTTGCTTTCTGGAAAATTCATCAGAAAGTATTTCATTTTTGCATTTTTTTTAAAATACACTGCCTATTACTATTGCATAAAATAACATGATCTGGTGATTAAACTTTGTTAGGGAGTTTCCTTTTTCCTCTGAATATACATGCTCATTGTAGAAAACTATATCTATATACATATATGCATGCACATACCTATATATACATGTGCATATATATACACAAACATGCACACACACTCATATACATACAAAAATTAAATCAATCATAATAATTTTCTAAGTTCCCTTGTTTATGCATTTTTCTATACATAGTTGTAATGGTGCTATATACACAATATTGTGTCCTGATGCCTTCAGGTTCTTGCATACCAGTTATCTACTAACTAAAAAATATTTCTACCACATTATAATATGATACAAATAATGTGTGTGATAAAGTGCAGAGAACAATAAAATCCCTGGGACACAGCTTTTAAAAAGGGTTTAACTTTGACCTGAAGGAGAAGAGAAGGGCATTTGGAGAGAGAGAAAATTTAGGTAGCAGAAATGTTTCCCTGAAGGAAAGCAGAGTAGTAATCTGGGTGAAGCAAGAAACTTACACTGAAAAGAAAGAAAAGAGGCACATGGGAAGATAGGTGGAGACACAGTCTGGATTGCTCTAGAAGGAGGTAAATCAAGGCATGTGTAGATGTATTAGGTAGGCAGATGTAGATGTATTAGCAATCTCATCCATGAAATAAGAGGAGATAAACTTGGAAAAGATTCTATTGGATCCTCATATGACACTGTTAATCATGATTTTAATTTCAGATATATATAATATGAACATATACTTACGTACAGATTGTGTATACATGTGTGTGTGCACAATATATATATGCCATCATATGCAGCATAATGACATTTCAGTCAATGAAAGATCACATATACAACAGTGGTCTCATAAGATTATAATACTGTGTTTTCGCTATACCTTTTCTATGTTTAGAAACGTTTAGATACACAAATACTTACCATGATGTTATAATTGCCTATGGTATTCAGTATAGTAATATTCTATGCAGGTTTGTAGCCTAGGATCAATAGGTTATACCATATAGCTTAGGCATGTAGTAGGCTATACCATTTAGGTTTTTATAAGTATACTCTGTGATGTTCACACAGTGATGAAGTCACCTAACATTTCTCAGAACGTATCCCTGTTGTTAAGAGACACATGACTATATATATATATACCACCATATATTCCAAGGCATAAACCTTTTCCTTTCTTAAGAAATGACATTTTGGATCTTATTTTAGAAAAGTTATTATTTTAACATAATCAGGCTAAGTCTCTTTTCAAGGAATAGGGCTGACAAAGTGAGTTTAGCCTATTTTTGAAAATGTAACTCTTCACTGCCAAAAAGCCCCCTACAATCCTGTAATTAGTGTTGTTGCAATAACTTCTAGACACATCACACTAAAATGTGAAGAACATGTGTAAAGTTCTTCTTTTGTACCGTAATTTAACTTTAAGGAATGTATTTTTTTGGAAAGAGTAGGAACTGTAGGTACATAAATTTTTTCACTTTTCTTGAAATTCTGTCCAAAAGAGTTTGTTTTCTGACTGAAATTTAACAAAAGGCAAGTTAAAATGGGTGCTGGGAAAGATTACATTTATTCTAGTTTTGAATTTACACAATAAGACCTCAATCCCATGCTATTTTTAATTACTCCAAGACCCTAGTTCACCAACGAAAGGAAAAAGAATGGACAGGGTGAAAGAAGGTGCTCCATCTTAGATATTATTTTTTTAATCTTCAGAATTCATTTATTATATAAGACCCACTTACATTATAGGATAGTTACTTATGCTTCTGGCCAAAGGTATACTGTTTAAAGAGAAAAAACCACACTTAAATTATTCATATAATGTAATTAGACCACCTCAATATTTTTAAACTGTCTCAGGAATGATTTACTATATTTTTAGTCCACTTAACATTAAACAAAGTCTCTGTTTTAGACAATATTGTTCTACAAAGTATACGTTTCAGACAGGAAAAACTCCAAGGAGGTGGCAGATAAGCAAAAGCACTTTACAAAATATCTTTCCTTGATTCTTTCAATTTGTAAATGCAATACAAATCCTAATTAACACTATTTTTTCCATATATGGAAATTAAGTTCCCCAATACTGAAGATTAGCTTGTTCAAAGTCACAAACTATACTAAAACAAGCTCTCTGTTACCCCTTTGGGTCTGCCATTCTGAATAGCACGTCCAAATGACTTCATTTGTCATCCAGACACTAATGCTTGAATTAAGATGTATGAATCATAGTAGCTGCTAAAGGTACCTAACTCTTGCAAAAACAGTTTTTCCCTTTGGTTATTTAACTGGCCATTGGGCCTCCCTTGCTTCACTCATAAAAATGGATCTGCATTATATGGTCAAGTATATACCATAAGATTGTTTAGGAGAGGGATTTATTTTTCAGATAGGTGACTAGAAACTAACTTTTTTCTTTCATTATGTTTAACAAAAATGGAAATTAATTATGACCTGATAGCTCTGATTTGGAGGAACCTCAGTGAATATTGCCCTCATTATATATCTCACTATTTCTAGTAGTATAGGCCTCCTTCAAAACAAGGCATACCTTTCATGTTACTCAGCTGTATAGTTTGTAGAGAACAAAATACATAGCTCTAAAAAAAAAAAATACATAGCTCTGAGAATAAAAGAGGACTGCAAGATTATATGAAAAGATTATTTTCAAAAATAACAAAAATTACAAATCTTATTTCTGAGTGGTGAGATTATCAGTGATTTTTTATTTTCTTAGGCTTTCTGTCTTTTTTCAAAATTTCTTCAATGAGCACACATTATTGTTATAAAATATGTTTAATTATTAATGCATGCTTTTAAATTGTATACTATTTGTGTTATTTTTTTTAAATATTTAACTGACCGATAATAATGTTCAAGGTGTACCATGTGATGATTTAATATATGTATACATTGTGTACTGATTACCACAGTCAAATAACACATCCTCCACCACCCACAATTACCCTTTTTATGTCTATGTGTGTGTGGTGACGACACTTAAGATCCACTCTTACGAAATTTCAAGTAAACAGTATAGTATTGTTAACCGCAGTCACCACGCTGTATATGAGAGCCCCAGAACTTATTCATCTTATAACTGAAATTTTGTACTTTGACCAACACATCCACATCCCCACCCCCACCCGGTAACCACTGTTCTACTCTCTGGTACTATGAGTTCAATTTTTTTAGATCTCACATATAAGTGAAATCATACAACATTTTCTCTGTTTCTGGCTCATCTCACTTAGTATAATGTCCTGCAGTTCAGCCAGATGGTCACAAATGGCAGGATTACCTTCTTTTTTATAACTGAATAATATTTCACTGTATATATGTACCATATTTTCTTTATCCATTCAGTTGTCGGTAGACGCTTAGGTTGTTTCCATATCTTGGCTATAGTGAATAATGCTGCAATGAACATGAGAATTCAGCTATCTCTTCAACATGTGGATTTCATTTTCTTTGGATATATACCCAGAAGTGAGATTGCTGGAACATATGGTAGCTCTATTTTTAATTTTTTGAGGAAACTCCGTAATAACTATTCCAATTTACATTCCCATCAACAGTATACAAAGGTTCCCTTTTCTCCACTCCCTTGCTAATACTTATCTGCATATTAGTTCTGTTCTCTGTATTCAGACTATACAAAAGCTATGAGTCCCTTATAAGAATTATATGTGAGACTTTTTCATCAGCTATGTGAAACATTTTTATCGGGAAAATTGTTGCTTAAATACCAGCTGTTTCATCAAAATCTTGCCCCATCAGACATTAAAGATCCCAGCTGATGAAGTATATAAATACTTCTTTACAGCTTTAGTTGTTACCTTAATTATTAATAGTTACAAATGAAACTGGGTTATAAAATTAATACTTTCTTAAAGTAATATGGCATCGACAAGAAACTTTTACATTATTATATGATCATTAATAATTCAATTCTTTATAAAAACTTTCAGGTGTTATAAATTAGTAAATTCATTGTAAACTCATTAATTGTTGCATATTTCCATGGGCCAATAAAGTTATTATAGTATGCTGTTTTTGTCAAATAGTCGTCTGAAAATTACTATAGGCATATCTTCCCATCAAGAATACTAATACAGAAAGCATTACAAGAGGGAGCAAGGCAATCTTATAAACCAAAAAAGCTAGTCTTATGAGTAAAGGTCAATCTTTATGTTTTTATTCATGTAGGTTAATGGTAATAATACCTTTGTTCACAATGTCTCTTCAATACAGAGCGGAGAAGAGATAGGTTTTGTATTTGCTTGCTTGCTTGCTTTTTTGCCTTGTTTGGTCTGGTCTTGTTGGTTTTCATTTTATATCACATGAAATGAGGTTGAAGCCAGTCCCATAGCCATCACCTGAAGACAGGCGCTGTGTGGCATTGATTAAGCAGTGAGCTTAGTTCAAGAGGAAAGTTTGCCTTTCCCTTAACTCTTGCTTTTTAAAATCTTGATTACATCTGGTGCCAGGCAACACATTTTATGCCCACATAGATTTTTCTAACTCTATGAGGCCCTTTTTCAAGGCACCCTAATGACAGGCTGTCTACAAGCAACCTGGTTGACTCCTGCACAGTGCTAACTCAAATTCTCAACCTGCTGCCCAAGACTCAGCAGGGCAGAAAGGGAAAGCAAGGAAATTAGCACAAAAGTAAAAAACCTCAAGAAATGTCAAAAATGAGAGGACTGAATCACATTTTAGAGGAGAGTCAACCACACACAGAAGAGCTTTAAGAGTCATGCACAAAAACTCAGGATAACTATTATCTGTAAATGTCTTGTCCTTTCTCCTATCTGAAGTACTGTACAAAACCAAACATAGTAGATACATCATAGATGGCAAAAATCCCAAAGGGACACTTGATACTTTATGTTAAAAGAATTATACCATCACTGTTGGATTAAAGACTGCCCAAAACAGAGAATTGATCAGATACTGACCTTCAGTCAACCCCAACAGTGTCTCGAATCTTGTTTTCTCTCTGCGATCTCTCTTCTCTGGCTGTCTCAGTGGGTGTGAATCTTTCTCACAGCCACATAACCGAGCATGGAGTCTCTCAAATAGAACTATGCTTGTCAATTTAAGCTCCATAATGTACCTATCATATGAACTTGAGTAAATTAGTCTCTCTGAGCCTCTGTCTCTCTATGTAAAATGAAAATAATAATTGTACCTCCCTCATAGGGTTCTTGTGAGCATTAAATGTACACACAGGATGGTGCCCAGTATGTTGTAAACATTCGTTAAATGTAGTAAGGTGATAATACTCAGTCTTTCCCAGCCTCCATGCAAGCTTAACACCCGAAACAGAAACTGAAGATGTTTTCTTAAACCTCTTTACTCTAGTGGGGTTCAAACTGATACAGGGTTGAAATGTATTTCCAAATGAAGGTGTGCAGACTGTAACTTCATTTCATATTTTTGTTAAAATCCATGTAAGTCAATCTTTTTCAGGTACATATGTAATCAGTAAAGTTCAAATTCTCTTTCAGGCGTGTTTCTCTTCACCAACCCATTCATTTGGCAACTGCCTCTATGTGTCAGAAGCAAAGCAGTTTACTTTCTTATTCTTCATGGGTTCATATTCTGGTACAATTCTTCAAATCTTACCCATCTTTTACAGCCCATCCTGAGTGGAATTGTCTTCATAAATCTTTTCTGACTATACAATTTAACTTTTTCCCCTCACTCTCCTCAACTTTTATAGGATCCATATGGTTTGAATATCACGTGATTCTGCTATCCCAGATTTTTACAAATTTTTTAAATCTGAAACATTTAAGTTTTAAAACGTAAAAATTAAAATTAAACAAATTTGAAATTATATTAATATCAAAGGTAGAGATTATAACTTAGTTTATGTTAATATTTAATATTAATCACATAACAGGAAAAAACACTCAAATATTTTCTGATTTCCTCAAATTCCAATGTTATAAAATTAGCTCTTATTTAGCAAATGTATTCTATTTGCCATTCTATAAATGAAATGGTTCTTATATGTTACCTCATTTAAATCCCATGGCTTTAGTGGAAGAAAACAAGTAGATTATGGGGAAAAAAGGAAAGAGGATTATCATTCGTGGAGCCGGACATTATAAGTTTTATGTATGTTATTCATTGAATTCTCCTAAGAATTTTTGATGGAGATACTAAATTCTCTATACATGTGAAAATTGAAGTTAAGTAGGTTTAAATAACTGACTGAAGGTCATCTAAGTAGCAAAAGGCAAGAGCAAAGTCCAAATCCAATGAGTTCTAACTCCAGTGCCTGTGGACTAAATTCCATGCTGACAGAAATCAACTATCAAGCTCTGATTCATTCTCTGACTGGTTTGTCACCTTGGGAAAGTGAGTTGAACCTGCCAGACCTCAGTGCCCTCAATGGAAAGGAATTGCTAGAACAAAAAGCTAACACTTATTGAAGACATACCATGTTCAGGCTCTGTGCTAAATGGTTTATGCAAATTACTCACAGATTTTTCTCCTCACACCAATGTACAATGCACTCATTATTATTCCTGTCTTACAGATAAGGAAAAAGAAGCAAATTGAGTAATGGAACTTGTAAAGTCTGCGCAGTTAATGTGGTTGAGCTGGAATTTAAATCCCACTTTCCTCTTCATCATGTGCCACACTGTCTGCAGGGATCGAAAAGACCTGTCATAAACACCACACCTGGCATTGTGAGTGCTAAGTGAAAGAACATATTTGAAAATGCCTTCAACACAAATGTCAGCTTTGCTTACAGAATTTCAAGTAATACCAACTAATGTCCTAAAGGACAAAATCAGGCTCTAAAACATTCTTGACTAGCTAAAAGGATTGGCCAAATTAACAAGATCAAATTTCACAGGGTAGCAGCAAGACCATTAAGTTTAAAAAATCAAATGTACCAGTTCCAAAGGGAGCCGGCCTGGTTAGCAGCTGGTACATAAAAAGTTTTTAATAGATTGCAAGCTCCAATATGAGATGATATTGTAATGTAGTTACCTTGAAAAAAACACCTAAAGGAATCTTGGGCTGTATTAATAAAAATTCAGTGTCCAAACCAGATAGACCACAGTGGGACTAAATTTGCACTGCTCAGCTCACATCCAGAGTACTGGGGTTCACTCAAGGAGTCACATTTTAGAGAAATGATGAGAGAAGTAAGCAGATTACGGGACAGAACTCAGAAATCTGCCACATTGGAAGCTGAAGCTATAACAGTGTATCAGAAAACTCACACTAATGGTCATGAAATACTTGAAGGATTTATATTCCGGTGACCCTTACAACAAAATAAGAATCATGGTTGGAAGATACAGGAAAGAATATTTTGAATCAGTATAAGGAAAACTTTAAAATAATTAAAGATATAGAAAAATTGTATGGACTTTCTTATGAATGTGAGTTCTATCATTGCAGTGCTCAGGCAAAATGTTAACCACCACTTGTCAGAAATATTACACACGAAATCCTGGCAAGAGACAAAGGCTGGAGCTAAATGGACTTGAGGTCCCTTCTGGCTTTTTAATTCCATGTGTGAAGAGGAAGAGGGAGAGTATTTTAAATCTGACAGAAGGTACAAACCGCATCTGTTTAAATTAATTTATACGGCACATTAATAGCATAGTGTCATACTCATAAGTGGCGTAATGGTCTCTAAATAAAGAAAAATGTTTCTGACATATCAAAATAATCTCCATTGTCCAATAAATCGAAAATACATTTTAAATCCATTCTACAAGGGTAAACACTTTTGTAGATTTTACAGATTATTATTTAACTTGCCGTCATGTGTGACAAACCATCTGGAGGCTTCCTTTTCCTCTCTCTCTGCTTTTCTTTTTGCTGATGGAGCTCACAAACCTTGCTCCCCACAAGATCTAAAATAGTAGCTACTGCCAGCCCAGACCATTTTTCCGAACTCCATATCTATATCGTCCTAGTTGATATTTTCATTTAGACGCCCAACAGGTATCTAAAAAAACATTTCTACAATTGCACTCTGAAGGGCCAGCTCCAAACGACGGTCAGTCTAGTCTTCCTCCAGTTTTCCTGATCTTAGTAAAGCACACTGCCACCCCCACATTTGCTTAGGCCAGAAACCTTGGAGTCATCTGTGAAAGTTCCTTTTTCTTACGTCCCATATCCTGCCTGGAACCCAGACTAACTTTCCTCAAAAATGTTCTTCCATCCCTTCTCTCTTCACACTACATATACTACAATATATCACACTACAGTCCGTTCCAACCTTGTTTCACTCCCGAACTACTGCAAACCTACAGAACTAGCCTGCCCTGCCTTAACTTTTGCACGTTAATTATATCATCTCTGTTCCAATAGCTTTTCTTTTTATTATCATGTATTCATATGTAGATAATCAAATTGTTCTCAAACAATATGATTTGCTTTATACTTTTTAATATTTATATTTCTTTTTTCCATCTCTTCACTATTGCAATGCAATACTGAATATCATCTGTAATAGAAGATGGTTTTTAGTGGTCTTTTAATATCTGGAGGAAGAGGTCCCAGACTTTCATGTATGAAAAGAAATTCTCTCTGTTACTTTCTATATTTTGATTAATATTTAATTTATTAAATGTATATATTTTAAAATATGGCTTTACTATTCTGGGGGCCAAGATAGCAAACTAGAAGCAGCCCGCACATGCTGCTTTCCAGGAGAGAGTCGAAAACTGCTCACCTATGGATGGACCCTCTAGGAGAGAGCACTGTCGATTTTCAGAGAACCAACAGGAGAAACTCAGAGTGAAGGGGATGTGGATGGGGAGATCCACTCACCAAGATCAGAAGGTACCTGGGGGAGCCCCCTGCATGTGGGAAAGGGATAAAGGAGAGAATCCCAGGGCCCCACACTCTCTGTGCAGACACTGTGGCTCTAGCTGTGAGTGGCCCTCCACCACCACCACAGACCTCTGTGCTGATTGGAGAACTGCAGAGACTGTACAGTGAAGTTGCATCAGAGAGCAGGCTCAGCAGGGACACACTGGCCTTAGTTCCTAGGTTGCTGCAGGTGATACCACTCTGAGCTCTGAGGTCCAGAGCTCCCACGCTACACAAAGATCAGCTTCATTGCATCTGCCCCAACATTACTCCTTGCCAGGCAGGGGAGAAAGTAGGGAGAGTAGACACTCTCACATGCCTGTGTCTGGGAGCTGGGTGCCCTCCCCTACCAAGGAACTCGAGCAGAGCTCGACATGCAGTCCACATGCCATGGTCCTGTATGCCAACCAGGCAAATCCCTATTGACAAACTAAAGGACATAGTGATCTTTAGTCTTGAGTCCAAATAATGTCTTTTCCTTTTTTCTTTTCCCCCATGGGTCATATTTTAAAGTCTTCAATCATATTCTATAAAATACCTGACTGATACTTCTCAAAACTGTTAAGGTCACCAAAAAGGGGGTGGTGGTGGAAGGGTCTACATCTCTGTCACAACCAAGAAACATCTAAAAAGACATAACATCTAAATGGAATATGGTATACTGAATGGGATCCTGGAATAGATAAAGCAGTGGTCCCCAACCTTTTTGGCACCAAGGACCAGTTTCACAGAAGACAGTATTTCCACAGGGGGCCAGGGGGAGGATGGAGGCAAAGCTCAGGCGGTGACACGCAGCCCAGTTCCTGAAAGGCCTGGGACCAGTACTGGGCCATGGCCCAAGGGTTGGGGACCATAGAGATAAAGGACAGGAGGCAAAATATATGAAAATCTGAATAAAATATGGACTTTAGTCAATAATAATGTTTTAATATTGTTTCATTAGTTGGGACAAATGAACCATATTAATGTAATGCAATGTACATACTAAAGTTTCCCAGTAGGGGAAACTGGGTATGGAGTATATGAGAACTCTCTGTACACTTTGCAACTTTTTTGTAAATCTAAAATTATTTTAAATAATCTAAAAAATAAAAAACAAAATAGAAGGTTTTAAAAAAAAGTAATAAAATAAAATGACTAGAAACACACAGGAAAAACTACACTGTAGCATGCAATGTGGATATTGAAATGATTGTTTTTGTTAAGACTGAAAATGGTCAGATGGATTTTAAGAGTCACAAATATGGATAGAATCATAAGAATTCATTCCTCAATCCATTCATTAGTTCTACTACAATTCCAACCCATCTTTTCTTTGATACGTGGAGTATTATATTTTGGGTAAATGCTATGCAAATACTCGAAGACAATTAGGAAATGACCTTTAATCTTAAGGCCAAATAATGTCTGTTCTTTTACTCTTCCCTGATGGGTCATATATTCCGATTTTTAATCATCTTTATAATTTTCTTTGGAAAATTTTTATTAGAAAGGCTCAACAGTAAAAAGGAACAAACTATTTAGCAGACTTGCAGCATTTTAATGGCACTGCTAAACTTCATCATGCAGATTTGCCCTTTTCTTAAGCCATATTCAGACTCCTGCAGTTGAAAAGAAAATGCCAAAATTTTGCCCTAAGTGGTGGGAATTGTATTCTGTCATTGAAATGGTATCTCTTTCAAAAATAATACTGTTCAAGTTGAAACATCACCTTAACTTTTCCCAAATCAAGAACATGGTATTCAAAATGTATAATTTGATCTACTTTGGTACATGGTCAATAATTAGACTATCACAGGCAATTCGGACTTCAATAAATAATAAATAAACTAACCTCATAAAATAAGGTAATTACTTTTCAAAATTCTAATTTGTTTCTTTTTATACACAGACTCACATGACCTCTCTTTTTATTATTGCTTGTGTAGAACAACAGGTATATCTGAGGATGAATTACAACATCACACAGGCAAAAGAAGACAGATGTCGCAGCCCAAATAGGAAACCAGTTGGCGTTTCCTCTGCCTTTTTTTTTCTATTCAGGCCTTCAACAGATTTGATAATGCCCATCCACATTGGTGAGGGTAGTTTTCTTTACTCAGTCTATTAACTCAAATGCTAATCTCTTTCTGAAACACCCTCATAAATACTCCCAGAAATAATGTTTTACCACCTATCTGGGCATCCCTTACCCCAGTCAAGTCCACACATAAAATTAACCACCACATCCTCCTAACAATGTTCTCTGGGATCACCACTCAAATAAAACTACCCACACTCAAATTCATGTCTCAAGGTCTAACCCAAGACACTATTTTTATGTCAATATTTCCTTATGTTTCCTTTCTATTTTCATGCCAAATGCAGAAGACTTGAATCTCCCTTGTTGATAGTTGTAACTATGTTTAAGTTAAAATTTAATTCATAATCATGATATGATTCATAGGAATAGAGAATTTTACTTAATCTCCATAAGAACTATAAATTTATAATTATACTATTAGAGAACTATATTATTATTAAATATAAGATAGTTTGAGATAAACTTTGCAATCATGTTACCAACTTCCTAGAGTCAGACATGAGCTGTCAGATTTCATACCTATACAATAATGCTACTTTACCTGTTCTAACATGAAATATTTTTCAAAGTATTTATCCATATGCTTTATCATGATAAACACAAGGGTCGCTAATCCGCATGCCCATTTCATGAATTCTGAGATTTCAAGGTTAGCCTCCATAAAATGACATTTAAAATGAACTTTCCATGCAGAAAAAGCATTTGGTAAAGTCCAACATGCCTTTATGATAAAGACTCTAAACAAAATAGGTATAGGTGGCTCATTCCTTAACATTATCAAATCCATTTATGACAAACCTATGGCCAACATCACACTAAACGGGGAAAAACTGAAATCATTCCCACTTCGAACCAGAACTAGACAAGGATGCCCACTATCCCCTCTCCTATTCAACATAGTGCTCGAAGTCCTAGCAATAGCAATTAGGCAAGACAGGGGTATTAAGGGTATCCAAGTTGGTGCAGATGAGATCAAACTCTCACTCTTCGCTGATGATATGATATTATATCTAGAAAACCC
>CAUYRT010088466.1:0-33345 GCA_963574885.1 Lepilemur ruficaudatus
AGATGTTTCAATATATGCATAGATGTAATATAGAAGATAACAGTGTATATTCATAAAACTGGAATTATATGCTCAGTTGGGAAATTACTTTTGTACTCAATGACCCATGTACATCTTTTTATAACAATAAATATTTGGGAATAAATAAATAAATAAATAAATAAGGCACCTTTTGGCTAATGCTAAGGAAGCCCAATATTTGCAAGTGACCATTCATGGAGAGACCATCCAGTGTTATGGGGATGTCTAGAGAACTTGTTACCAGCCCAGTTTTTTCAAAGCCTCATTAGGCAAAAGGGCTTCAAAAGTGTAATCTTTCTATTCTTCCTGCTATATTGTCAGGCTGCAACAAAGAGTTAGAAGCAGAATAAAGGAAGACAGGCAAAGGAACAAGTAAGTTTCTAACATAAGAAACATAAATGCTCTGAAGCTGAATTAAAGCTTAAGTCATAAAAATTTGTCATAGTTAAGGAAAGTGCCAGGAACCAGTGTTCAATATAGAACAAGCAGAGAGGGCCTGTCATCCACCTCCTGAAAACAAATGCTTTTTTTTCTGTCATTTACAGCTCCAAGTCTTTGGGCTTTAAAGTACATACACTTAATGGAGCCAGCTATATACATACATTTTTAATCTGAAAAGTTATTTGAAGTTTCCCAGATACTAGAAAGATTCAGTGGTTGATTTCTTCCTTCTCCCCTTTTCTAGTCATGGTTGAGATTTTTTTTTTTTTAATTGGAAAAAACAAAATGGAATTCAGTACTGCTGAACCAGAGATAGTTCACTGCAAGTATTTCTACTATATTCAGTAATACAGCTAATAGTTCCATAATAATTGAATCTCTACTGATAAACCACAGGTAAGGGCACTGTATAAAAAGATTCATTGTTACTGTTGTTACCTGAAAACTCACTTGGCTGGACCACAGTCCACAGGGTCCTGGGTTTGGTGGTCATATGGATTACTTAGTTTCTCCCTGTCATGGCCTCAAACTGTCGCCTTAAGTAGCCATCCTAAAAACATCACTAAGTGAGTTTATCATCCAAGCTGGAAGAAAAAACATGTGAGAGAATTTCTGTTTCTGATCTGGCATGTAAGGAGCTTGGAAGTCATCACTCCATCCTAACAGTAAGTAAAAACCTGAACAAACTGAAAAATCAAGAAACCTTAAGTCTTCTTAGTTCCATCAAAGAAGTGAAATCCCAGGGAAAACCACTGCCTTCGAAATTGGAGAGACAGAATGTTCTCTCCAAATGAATACAAAGAGAATTATAACTTATTGGAGCAGAAACCCTAAAGCAGAAAACTCCCTGAAACCAGTGCTGAGGTAAAAAAAATCTAAATTATAATTGAAAAATTGCTGGAGGCTTAGTGTGGACAAGTCTGAGAGTTAAAAACTGTAGGGAACCCAGGACTGGGGAAGGGTTTCCCACATTTTTGTGAGTTTTAACTCCAGGAACTCAACCATGTCCTCTCAGTGTGTAACAAAGAAAAATCCCCTCATGCTTCCAGCAGGAAGAGGGAAAAAAATAATCATTTTGAAAAATGCCAGAGTATTCTGTTCTTCTTAAGGCCTGCCCTCAGGATAAACTATTGGGTTTTTTCCATCACTTAACTGACCTGGGGGGAAGGAAATATCTAATTCTGGCCCGTTCTAGCCTTCCACACGGTTGAGGAAAAATACTCAACATCAGCTCACTCTAGCCATCCTGTCCCACCTGCTGAGGGTATAGCAGAGTGAGAAGACTGAGAAGCATTTGTGAAGTTCACAGTCCAGAGGCAAAGGCTCACTAAAAGATTGAGCCCTAATCACAGGACTATAGAACTCAGCCCTCTCCTCACACCTCACTACCATATTACTAAAGGCCTATTTATGGCAGTTCCTTTTACCCGGTATATTATGTCTGGTTATCATATTTTGGTAACCAGACATGATTTACCAGGTATACTAAAAGCAAAACACAGATTGAAGAGACAGAGCAAGCACCAGAATCAGACTTAGATATGGGAGGGATGTTGGAATTACCAGACTGTGAATTTAAAATAACTATGATTATTATATGAAGGGCAGTAATGGATAAAGTAGACAGCATGGAAGAACAGATGGGCAATGTTAACCACAGAGATGGAAATTCTAAAAAGGAATAAAAAATTCTGGAGATTAAAAACACTGTAACAGAAATGAAGAATGCCTTTGATGGGATCTGTGGTAGACTAGATGTGGCTGAGGAAAGAATCTCTAAGATTGAAGATATCTCAATAAAAACTTCCAAACTGAAAAGCAAAAAGAAAAAAACCACAACAAAATATTCATTTACTGTGGGACAACTATAAAAGATATAACATATAAGCAATGGGAATATCAGAAAGGGAATAAAGAAAGGAAGGAACTGGAGAAACATTTGAAGTTTTAATAACTGAGAATTTTCCAAAATTAATGTGAGAGACAAACCAAGAATCCAGGGAGCTCAGAGAATATTATGCAAGATAAATGCCAAAATAATCTAGACCTAGATGTTTATTATATTCAAAATGAAGAATATCAAAGATAAAAAATCTTGAAAAAAGTCAGAGGAAAAACACCTTACCTATAGAGGAACGAAGAAGAATTATATCTGACTTTTCATCAGAAATCATACAAGCAAAATTAGAGTGGTGTGAAATATTTAAAGTGCTGAAAGAGAAACTTACTAAAGTGGAATTCTGTACCCTGTGAAATTATCCTTCAGAAAGTAAAGGAGATATAAAGACTTTCTCAGACAAACACAAATTGAGAGCATTTGTTGCCAGTAAATCTGCCTTGCGAGAAATATTAAAAGAAGTTCTGCAGGTAGAAGGAAAATTATATAGGTCAGAAACATGTACCTACATAAATAAAGGAAGAGTAGCAGATAAGGAATAGTGAAGATAAAAACTTTTATTTTTCTTATTAATACCAACAATGTATTTGTGTATGTATTATGTATATCAAGGGATGGGAGGGAGGAATTAGGATTATTATTATAAGGTACTCACACTACCCATGAAATGGTACAGTGATATTTGAATGTAGACTTGGATTAGTCATAAATATATATTGCAAACTCTAGGGCAACCACTAAAGAAAGGAAAAAAGAAGTTATCACTGTTATGCTGAGAAAGAGAAGAAAATGGATCACCTAAAATGCTCAGTTGAAACCAGAAAAAGCAGAAAAAGATTGGAAGACAAGAATAGGAACAGAGAACAAGGGCAACAAATAGAAAACAGTAACAAATATGGGAAAAATTAATCCAAATATATCATAATCACTTTCAATATCAATGGTCTAAATGCACAAATTAAAAGACAGAGATTATTGGAGTAAATAAAAAAACAAGACCCAGCTATATGTTGTCTATGAGAAACCCACTTTAAATATAAAGACATATATGGATTAAACATACAGGGATGAAGAAAGGTATATCATGCTACATTAAGCAAAAGAAAGCAGGAGTAACTATAATTTCAGACAGAACAGACTCCAAATCAAGGATGTTATCAGTAATAAAGAGTGGCATTACATAATGATAAAGGGGTCAATTTTTCAAGAACACATAGAATCCTTAATGTGTTTGTACCTAAAAACATAGCATCAAAATATGTAAGTAAAAAACTAATAGAACTGCAAAGAAAAATAGATGAATATACTATCATAGTTGGAGATTTCAACAACCCTTTATCAGAAATGGCCATATCCAGTAAGCAGATAATCATAGGGATATACTTAAACTCAACAGTACCATCAATCAACTAGATTGACATCTGTAGACTATTTCATCCAACAGCAGCAGAATACCCATTCTTCTCAAACTCACATGAAATATTCACCAAGACTGATCATATTCTGGACCATGAAACATACCTTAACAAATTTAAAATAATAGAAATCATATAATGTCTTCTCTCAGACCGCAGAGGAATTAAACTACAAATGAATAACAGAAAGATAGGTGGAAAATCTCAAAATAAGTGGAGATTAAACAACATACTTCTAAGTAATGAATAAATATATAAGTGACTCTGGCTTTAAAGAAGACATGGAGGATGTTGCAAGTTCTCTATCAGGGATAAAATTATTTTATCTTCAAATTGTTCTACCTTCAAAACTAGAAGCTAATGTAATAAGACAAGAGGATCCTTAGGGCAGTGAAATTATTCTGTATTATGCTACAGTGGTGGATACATGTCAATATACATTTGTCAGAACCCATGGAATGTACAACACCAAGAGTGAACCCTAATGTAAACTATGGACTTTGAGAGATAATGATATGTCAATGTAGGTTCATCGATTATAGCACATGTACCACTCTGGTGTGGGATTTTTGATAGTTGGGGAGGCTGTGCACGTGTGTCGGGGGGTGTATGGGAAATCTCTATACTTTCCACTCAGTTTTGCTGTGAACCTAAAACTGCTGTAACAAATGTAGTCTATTAAAAAGAAAGTACTAGATCTTGATGATGGACCAATAACTGTCTTTCATCTTTATTTACTAAGAAAAGCATAAAATTTTCAGGCAGCAGTTTTTAGGTATTTAATGCATTTGTGGTAAATGAATAAATATATGAGTGATTGTGGCCGTGAAGAAGACATGGAGGATGTTGCAAGTTCTCTATCAAGGATAAAATTTTTTTACCTTCAGGTCAACCTGTCAGTTTCTTTAGTTCACTTCTGGCATAAAGACATTATGAATAGCAACAGGACCAATTCCTAGTGGAGATTACAAATTGAATCTGAAAGAAGTTTTTAAAAATGTGGCATGCAAATATTATTTTAAAAGAGCACTCATATTGGGAAAACATGGAGTAAGTTAGATTAAAAATATGCTGTGATAGGAATAAATCTTTCAATTTCTAGCCATTTCTCATGATGCTTCTCTAACAAAAAGAAAAAAACAACCACAAAATAAAAAACAAAATAAAAGTTACAATGATAAAAAATTTCAAAATTAACAAAATTTTTTAAAAGGTTAAATAAACAGAAAAGAAAAAGCAAGAACAAAACATAAGATAGAAATAAAAGTAAAAGAAAACAATGAAAAGATACTATCAACTTTGTGTCAAGTAACCTCAGCTATAGTATTCTTTGGTTAAGTGGTAAAGGAAAGAATTTTATCTGAAACCAGGAAATGAGAAGAAATGAATCTAAGCCAGAGAAAAGACTGGATGGCTGAGTTTCACCAGCTTCACAATACCTCAAGTATCTTCTGGGGTATACCTTTTATTTATCTACTGGAAACTTATCAGAAACATTATCTTTTAAAACATGTTTTAAATATCTAAGATTTTAGAGACTGTTTGCTAAGAGAAGCCCTGATTTGGAATCCATGTGAGAAAATCCTTGAGGAGTATAGGGAACAATTGCCTGGAGATTGTCTTGCATCTTTACCCAAAAGGGCCGAAAATTCAAAGTCCATCAACGTCACTCTTGCCTCTTAATAATATTAATCTAGATTACTGTTTTTTTTTTTTAATTCACAGACTCCTGAGAAATAATACACATTCTGATTTCTTAGAAACTACACTACAGTTGAACTCAACTGCTAATGTCTCAGCATTAGGGTATGAAGACCTAAGAAATGGAAGAATCCAAATGAAACACTATTACTCTACTTACCCTAAGGCCAGTGTTTTAGTATGGCAGGGCGGTCCTGCCATCCTTTAGTGCTCTTCCCTCACATGTTTTTGTTCTTGCTATTCTTTTCCTTTTCCTTCTTTTCTTCTCCCTGCTGCCATCATCTCCTTCTCCTCTTTCTCCTCTTCCACATTCTTATTCTTCTAATTTTTCCCTTTAGCTTATCCCCAAATCATTCCAGTCCAAAGGATAGTTATAGATATCTTGTCCCCATGAAGAAAGGAAGAATAAGATATGTAACATTAGGTATATTAAGTTAAAAGAATTCCATTCCAGCTCATTACAATTTTTAAAACACCATAAATTTTCTCTCTAGAGATTACCGTTAACCAAATAATCCTTGATTATTCAGGGTATTATAATAACACAAAATCAATTTTCAAATATCATTGAGGCGGTTTGCTATTTGCCAATTAGATTTACTTATCTTTAAGGTTTCTTGGAGCTCCAGTGGTGTCATCAGTTAACGCATAGTACTTACATACAGTTTCTTGCTCTTATTGGAGTTCATCAGCTTGCAGCCTTCATGAACTAAGGCCCCTTTGCTGGACATTAACCAGAAGTCTAGATGGCGAATTGTGTGGCTCTGGTTTTTGTTGACGCTAGTTTCCATTAACGAGTTGTTTTAGCTCTGGGGCCAGTGGATGGTTTTGGTTATACAGTTACCTGAGCCCTAGTTTCTTAGTAACAAACCAGGCCTCAACTTTCCTCCTCCATCTCAGTTCTGTGATTTTTTGACATTTGCAGAATTTAAAAATGCCGTATGGTCTCTAAGCATTTCCATAAATGGAAACCACATTTGTCAAGTGAGTTCTAAACCAGGAAATTCAGCAAGACGACTCCTGGGTGTCTCCTGTCCCAACACAACCTAGCATCTCATATGAAGAGTCAGAAGCTGTTGCATCCTCCCAGAGGAGGCTGGATCCAGCCAGTAGGCAAGAACATTCTTTGGGTCTTTCCAAAACTTTTCACAGACAATGCACATGGGACAACTCATTGTTAAGTTGAAATTATATGCAAGTCTGTATACAATTAAATTTCAAAATAGATTTCTTAGAATGATGTTTGGTTTTTTGCTGATTTGATGGTAAACATGAAAGCCCAAAGGATGCTGAGAAAATCTCTGTATTTTTAAGCCACAAATAGTCTAATTAACTTAAAAGAATGCACTTCCAAAGCAAAACAAAACATTTAAGGAGCCATAGTCATGGTTTCAGAAAGAAATATTGGCACTATAACGACAGCTATGCATTGTTATTGAGTTTATCTTGCCCATTGTCTCCTACATATCAGGTGGGAGGGCCATAGTAGCCTTACCATCCTTCAGTGTTTGTTAAATTAATGGTAGTGTCTGTAAATGCAGAAAATCCTCAGATACAGAGTGATGCTAAAGGGATCTAAAGAGTTTATTAGCTGAGAGGCCTGCTGCTATTTGGGAAGATTTGAAAATTCAATGGTTCTACAAATGTAAACATGACCCCAAAGATTTTTCAGAGTCAAGTTTTACAAAGGGAGGACAAAAATATCTATAATAAGCACTGTTGGAAAAATACTGTGAATTGGGAAAAATGGTCTTGGATATTTTCACCTAATATTTCTGGGAATTCCTCAGCATTCGCTGTCCTCAGGATCACTCTACCTCTCCCTGTCAAAGCCTGGTTTTAGGAGAGGATCTGGGAAATTAATTCTCCCAAGTTTTAGTAACTGGAATAGTTTACTGTGATACATTAACTTATTTTCAACTGACAGAAAAGATTTAATATATTGTAATAGTTATTTTGTTTACTTTTTAATGGAGATCAATGTCTTAACCCAAGGTGATGTATTTCTAATGTAGAATTAAAGACATCAGTCAGAGCATGAGAGGAGGCAATTTTATAGAAGAAATTACTTTCAAGCAAAATTAAAGTGTTTACTTCACCCACTTCACCTGTTTTAAAGGCCTACTAATTGATCATCTAGTGGTATTTTGCCCTTCCTACATATTAAGAATAGTCAGTACAAACAAAACAAGGGGACACCTAAGATGATAAGAGATTTCTTATCATCAAAATAAGCAATCTCTAATGGACCTATCAATTTCGCTGCAAATCTCTCAGCAGCTTGCTCATGACCTGGGCTCAACTGGGTACTCAAATACCAATCTCTGTTTGCAAAGAGGAAAAGTTTAATTGTTTTTGTCTTTGTTGAAATAAAAATAGCTTTTCTGCATTCATGGGATCGAATAGATGGATTCTTTTTGGTAATTAATATAAATTCTGTTCTTTTATAACAATCCTTAGGCTGTGTTTTCCTTAATATTTCCATTAAATTATTATCTTTTAGAAATCAAAAATATCTTTGGTACTTTTTAAAACTGCGTTTATGCATACATTCTCCACATGTCCCCTTTCCTATTCCTCTCTAAATTGCTTATATCTAAGCAAGTTAATACTCTGTCATTATATGTTTAACTCATTTTAAAATATGTGTCCAGAAATGTTTGTGCTAGAAGCAGACTGGCTCTTTGAATCCTGTGAGATGGCTCCATCTCTGCAAATTTTTGCCCTGTGCCTTGCACACAAATTGTGTTGTAGACCTATAAGTTGCCTGCTATATACAAACACACTCTCCTCATTTTTTTTATATTCAAAATTTCCAACAGGAAAGTAACCATTATAGTAACTGATCTCACAGGCTTGTTTATCTTTTCTTTATAAACTCTTAACCTTTTCCTGACTTAGCAGAAAGTATGCAAGGCTCAGGTTAGGTCAACAACAGAGTCAAGGTTAACTGTGGGAGAGTGACATGGGAAAGAACTCAACTAGTCCAAACACTGAAACATCAATAGGCAATTTAGGCTAACTGTAACACGAGCCATCACTTCAGGTACATGAGCACTTAATATATTTTGTTAATAGACTCTAAGACTCTTAGTATCTGCTTTTTCCCTTTGCTTCCGAGTGGGGATTTCATTGCTCTTAAAACATTATATCTTCTGCTGGGAATAATTCTGCTCTTGGCCACTGAAGCAGCTCATAAATTATATCTCCTCAATTTTAGAGTACAATAGTCAACGGAATGGTTTCATAGTCCCCTGGGAAGGCCAGGTGGAATAGCTACTTACAGAAGTGATTAAGTGTGGAACTTTTGCTTTAGGCATAGAGCAGCAGTTGACTTAGGAGCTTTTTCATTTACATTTGGAGTTGTGTTTATTTTGGCTGTATCAGTTTCTACATCTGAGCAAAATACAGCTCCAAGCTTATGTCATCAGAATTAACTGTGGAAGAGAGAGATGGGGACGAGCTCTAGGAGCCACAGGATCTCTTGACCATATATCCATATGACAGAGCTCCTCTACCGTTCCAGGTCTATTCCTGTGCTTAAATAAAGAATACCTTCACATGTGGGATAAAGTCTTACCATGAACACACTTGGTTTCACTTCTACACGTAATTTCTTGCTTTCAGTTTGTCAGTTTAATTTAATCTCGAAGGATTCCAGTGCTTCCAAATTCGGCGGAAAAATTCTATAATCAGATAAATGTTGAGAGCTGTTGGGCCAAACAAACAGAAAGATAAATAGTTTTCTTTATTGAAGAGCCATTAATAGATACACTAATATCCATTGTGAATCTCCAAGAGTGAAGGACAAGAGTGTTTTCCAAAGACATTTGACTTTGGAAGATTTTTCTCTGTTCAGAGTAGCTCTAAAAATCTCATGTTCTGCAAGGAATCAAACCACAGTCACATTTCAGTTGAAAGCCTGCCTCAGTCATTCACACTCACTCCAGCACAAATCAGAACCCTGACTTTGCTGACTCAATGGAATTCCATGAGCAATGTTATTTGGGCCAGATCCACAGCCAGTTGCAATATCCTATCACTAAAAGACAGTCTAGGAGATAGGGTGTGCACGTGTGTTTTTTAAAATCTAAAGCTCATAAAGTAGCCCAGAAAGAATGATTTTTATTTGATTATTGAGTGTTTCACCAGGTCACAGCAGAATTGAGGATTCATGGAAGAAACAGGAGTCTGTGGTAGAGCATAGCCGGTGGCCACAGTGACAAAATCCTTGAAATATGAAAGATGTAACTTCCATTCCCTGGCTTCCCTGAAAAGTATCTTATGAATCTATCACTGAGAAATTTACCTAAGTTTTTGTATCATATCTTGGGGCTACTATAGTGTTACTGCTAATAATTAAAAAATTATTCTGCTTATGTGAACAAAAATGGTATTTATCTTAGTCTGTATGGGCTGCTATAACAAAATACCTTAGACTGGGCAATTTATAAACAACAGAAATTTATTTCTTATAGTTCTGGAAACTGAGAAGTCCAAGATAAGGGCACCAGAGATGCTTCATAGATACTGACTTACTGCTGCGCCCTCACATGGCAGAAGGGGCTCGTAGGCTTCCTCAAGCCTCTTATATAAGGGCACTAATTCCACTCATGGTGGGCAGAACCCCCATGATATAATCACCTCCTAAAGGCTGCAGCTCTTAGTACTATCACATTGGGTATGTGATAGGGTAGGTTTCAACATATGAATTTTGGGAGGGCACATACATTTAAACCACAGCAATATTATTAAATCTTCAAGGGATGCTAGAGTATTTAGGTTGATGTTTGTGGTACAAAGAGGTTCAAACTAAAACAGAAAACTGGTATCTCTTGGTTTGACTCTGGTGTGGAAAGAAGTTTTATTGGTAGGACTAAAAGACTGCTTCCTGTTCTGTATGCACAGGGCCAAAGAGAAAGAAGGTAGCAGAAAGATGAGATGACCCACTAGTCTATGACCAGGCCAGGCCAATTCAAGCCATAGATTCAGCCAGATCAGAACTGGAGTGGCTTAAAGGACAATGGCATGTATTATTTTGGTCAATTTTATTGGCCTAGTCATCTAAAGCTCCTTTCAGAGGGTCTGATGCTACCTATATCTAAAGCAGAAATGACGATATCTAGAGATATTTTTCTCACATTAGAAACCAGGGGACTGAGCCCTAGAAAGGTTTTATAAGATGCTTTAAGAGTGGCTTTGGGATCAGAGTGCAGTATCTTTGAGAAGCAGACATTCAAACTAATTTTCTATCATAGCAATAAACATCTATTTCTGATGGAGCAGATTTTTCATGGGCTCTTACAGTTAGATAAACCTATACACTATAAATCATCTTGCTTTAAAAATCATAAAATGGCTAGATGGAGGAAAAATATGGAAAGAGAGGGAGGTAGCTTTGGCTAAAGATGCAAAGCAGATAGGAGAAAGCTTGAGGTGATATTTTGAGTTTGTACACAGATAAATTATCTCCTTGCTGAAAATAGATGGTCTTTCCAAACAGGTGCCTCTCAGACACCTGGGTCACAGAGTGATGTGCCAGTCCAGAGAAATCTGTTTTAGTAATAGTCTATTTCATCAGAGACTTCTAGTAAGGATGTAGAAGCATGCTAAAAACTGTCACTCCTTTGGTAAAAATGAAAACCCCCAGACAAAATAAAGAGTATACTTTCTATAGGGCAAGGGAATTTGGGATGGATGAAATAAAGCCTAATGAACTTAATTCTAAGAGAAATAAACATTGCATAGGTAAGCAGGGAGCTGTGACAACTTTTATACCTGGGCTATATAGCTGGTCTGTGTACAGGTAGAAACAGGGTACAGATGGAGAGACTTTTCAGAGATGGAGGGAAGTTGGCCAAGTTTTTTGGGACCACATAATGTGGCTAGAAGGACTGGATTCTGGAACAGTCTCAAATGCAAAGATAGATTACCTGACACAACAATTCTTCTCCTGTTACTCCTGCCATGAGGTTTGCTGAGAAAAACAGTAGTAGGTGAGTGATTGATAAGTAGAAAGAAATTGCCTGTCTCTGCACATTCTGGGGCACTGACAGAATTTAATGCAAAGGTAAATCAAAAATATCTGAAAGTTCAGCCAATCTTCATCCAGCTCAATTACTGACAAAGTCAAATAGTCAGCTGCTCAGGGTGAGGAAAGTTGGGCTAAACACAGATAAACTTACTGTCATATGAGGTTTTCAATTCTTTGTTGGCATCTAGTGTATCATGACCCTGAGGAGGGCTTATGTAATCTGGTCTTAAGATCAAGTCAGAATTTAGCCTAGAACAGGAGAGAGGGGTGATGGTGAGCTTCAATAATCATTGGCAGAGAATAAGTAAAAGTAAAATTCACTCCATCCCTGCTGCTATCTCAGATGTTCTCTGCCTGTCCATTGGCGAACAGCACTTTGTCCAATCACCCATTTCCAAAACAAAGAACATGGTACTGCCATTCTTATCAGTTCTCAGCTTTGCATAGACCAAAAGGAATCCTTTGAAACCTAGGGTGCAAGAAAAGGCAACTGGGATTTCTGACCCACCCATATCAAATTGCAATCTCACATAACCAGGCCAGAACAATTGTAAATAGCTGTTCCACAAGCTTGGGGAGAAGCAGGTCCATTTTTGTTTCAGAGTATGTTACATTTCCTTTGTGAGTCATTTTGAGGTAGTACAGTCTTGCAAAGAGATCAGTCCTTTTGATTGGGCCAACAGAAGAATTCAGGAGACAATGGTGGGGAAACATTTCGGAGGTATCAATGAACTGCACCCAAGAACTGGGATTTAGGCAACTCACATCTCCATGAACATCAAGGGAAGGGGACATATAGATTTCCTGGTGTATTTTAATCTAAGAATCAGAGAATCATTCCAAAAAGACTGACAGAGTAGTCAAATTCATAGAGACTGAAACCAGAATGGTGACTGATAGGGACTAGGGGTTGGGAAGATGAGAAAAGTTCTGGAGATGGATGGTGGTGATGGTTTCACAACAATGTAGATGTACTTGTAAGACTTGATAGGAGGTCAGTAGACTACTTAGCATCTGGCAGACTTTGTATACACTTCTCCAAGTGCATCTCCCTCCCAATCCAAGGTTTCTCTCAGCCCCTGTAAACATACAGCTCTGTCTTGGAAGGGAAAAGGTAAGATTGGGAGATAAGGAGTCTAATCAATATGGGTAACAATAATAAAACTAAAAATGACATTAACATTAAAAGTCTGTACTAGGCATTGTGCCATCATTTTATCTGTAGCTTATTCAACCCAGGACTGAGCAGACACCTATTGTTCTGATTTTAGGAAGAATACTTATCTGCCTAATGCCCTTGCCAATGAATCTGACTAACCTGCTTCAGGGTCAGCAAATATGGTTGGTGACATGGAGGGTCAGCTGGTTGTGAAGCAGATATTCATGTCCTTGTAGCTCACTTTTAAAAATGTGTGAACCATAAGGGTCTTTCTAAAGAAATCAAAGTTTCTCCTACCCCAGAGAGTAAATCCACAGACCCTTGTTTGAGGAACAATGACTTAAAAAACTGAAGACATCTTTCATGAAACTGTCATGCGACTGCAAATCACCACTGCAGAATGGAAGTGTTGTCTTTCTGATAATACTAAAGTTTTAAATTATCATCATAACGAAAATGCCACTTTAAAAAAATTTAATTTTCTTATAGTTCATGGAGCTTTCCCCTTTTCAAGAATATTCCCAGGGATCTCTGTTTGAGAAATACTTCTCTTAGAAAATTTTGGGATCCTCTGACAGCCATGGTTGATGGGGAAAGAAAAAGAAAAAAAATTAATTTGGGGGGTTGTTTTAAAAATGGGTTTAAAACATTTATTTTTAAAAATGGGTTTACTTCCTAAAATGGGAAGTAAGATTAGGAAATAAATGTGTACATACGGAGGGAGAAATAATGTTTAAGTAGTTATTTTCAGTAGATACTAGGTTGCTTGATTGAGCACATTCAGCTATTTTAGAAAATGGCACCAATGATAATATTCTTCAGCAACAAGGCTTAAGGTGTCTCCATTTCAGCATCCTCACTGCTCTCAAGCAATTTGATTTGGGGTACCTTCTTTTGGAAATTTAGACAACACTGTCTGTGGATATCTATATGGGCAGATTTTGTTTTTCCCTTGGGCTGTACAGCTGCCAGCCATTTATTGGCTGCTTGGTACCCGGGCAGGTTTTTTTGTTTTGTTTTTTTCCCTTTCCCCTCTGTGGTTCCTACGATAGAAATAATCATTTTTTAAAATGGAAAGGAACCCGCTCCCTTTTCATAATCTCAACTACAGATCTGCTTTTCATTCTGCATGCTTCATTTTGTTCCCTAAAGGATAATTTGGAGATTTGAGTAATTAACCCAAGACTCATCGGAGGCAGTCTTTCGGAGGCGGGTAATTTTGCTGTGGTGGAGTCTGCTGCTGTCAAGCATTAACTTCTTAATAATGAAGCCTTTCAGACCCTCCGCTATTGGCACAATGCTGCACTTGAAGCTAGTGGCTTGGCGGAGTGTAAGCGGACCACTTCTATTCTTTCCTCGGACAAAATAGTCCTCTTGATCTCTGGGTTGGGCTATTTTTATTTTAGTTCAGTTCTTTTTTGCTTTTTAACTTGGTGGGCAAGTCTTTCACTTATATTTTGATCCACTGCTTAATCTGTTGCCTTTTTTCAAAAAGACCTGCAAAAAGGCACCCTTCCCAATATCCAGCGACTAGTTACTCTTTCGGTATATTTAGAATCCTCCGTTTTTAGAAAAGCTGTGACTCAACTCCAGAACTAAATGGGACCTTGCTTCTCCCATCCCAGTACACTTCCTGCTATTAACATGGTAATGTCCCTGGTGCAGCACTGGGGACAATCACACCTGCAATTAAAAACCAAATCAGGATGTATCTTTTCTTGGCAAGCAGGACCCACAGAAATTCAAGGACAGCTGCTCCCCTCCCATTCCCACCCGCCTTTTAATGGACCCTCTCAAGCTCTTGGCAGAGAAAGGAACTAGAAATTTCTGTGTATTTTAACTGATTTGGCCAATACTTACTGAGTGCTTAACTATCTAGCAGACACTGAGACAGGCAGAGCCATTTTATCAACTTGTCACTGTGGATACTGTTCCTAGGACCTGCAGGCTTTGAAAATGATTATGTAAATACAAGACCTAAAATATATATAACAATTATATACATACATATATAGCAGCCCTATATAATTAATAGTCAATTAAATGTCAACCAGCAATGTTATATCAACTTAATTAATTATAGACATTTTGAAAAATCCCATTGTCTTCAAAAGCTATTTATGGGTCAATTTTCTCACTTTTCAAAGATTCCCAAATATTCCACTTATAAACAAAATGAGTTTATTGTAGCCAAATAATGTCAAAAGTATTTTTTATTTAAAATTTAAAAATTCTTTTTACACCAAAAATTACAGTTAATGTGAGATGTGTAGTTAATGTATTATGTATCAAAATGCTTCATGTAATAAGAGCCTCTTTTATCTTTATATTAATTTAGATACACCATGTTTTTGGTGCATATTGGGCTTGTCCTCGACCCAAACACAAAAGCCCATACAGGTCCTTTTCATATCAGTGATGCCAAGCAGACCGCTCTCAAAAGGTACTTGTGAAGGTAACTTTCTAAATGTCTTTGTATTTATGTTTGTTAAAGACTGTACGTAACTCCCTCAAAAAAAAAAAAAAAGCCCAAAACATAAACTCAATTTTGTTCTCTGGCTTAGTTATTTATATATTCCTCCCAGCTCTGTGCCATCTTAGATTTGACAGGCTCGCCTTCTGTGTTGGAGAGTGCAGAGAGGAGCAAACCTAGAATTGGGGACTGCACCTTAGGGATTGCTGCAAAATGATGTCAGCCTTTGTGGGTAACTTGTTCCATCACCTACAAAATCCAACAATGTACTTTCTCTATTTTCTCTTGTCAACTTGTCAACAGAGACACCACAAAGTATTCCTTTCATGCTTCACTGATATAATGTCATTCTGATTTTCAAAAAACATCCAAGCAGGAATAGTGCTTCTGTAGTTTCCACTGCAGTTTAATATTATATGTCATATATAATTTTAACATGATAAGACCCAGGACTCACATGTACTAACTCATTGTGACATTTCTGGTAGAAACAAGACCTCTGGGTCTAGGGTGATGAAGTTAAATTTGCATGACACCAAAGAATCTATAAAGATAATAGCTCTGTACAAGTTGTAGCATAACTATAAAGTTAGATGGGACCTGGA
This sequence comes from Lepilemur ruficaudatus, assembly GCA_963574885.1. NCBI lineage: Eukaryota > Metazoa > Chordata > Mammalia > Primates > Lepilemuridae > Lepilemur > Lepilemur ruficaudatus. The sequence continues at coordinate 15,747 of CAUYRT010088466.1, forward strand.
CAGATCATTTCATCATCCCTCTATCTTCAATTAAGTCATGCCACAAATCTGTCTTAATTTTCCTTAGGTTTATCTATCTTTTTCAAAAGTCTACATAAACCATATTTTCTGAGTTATACATATTCTAATTTTTGAAGGTTTAGAAACAGTGTCCAATTCAAAATTTCATGTCTGGCTTTGCCTGTTGGTCCGGATTTAAAGTTGTTGTATCTCTGATAAGTACTTAATGGCCTTGGGGACAGGAAAAGAGGTGTGGGCCTTGCTCTGGATTAAAGGCTCAGGAACCCAGGGAAAGAAAGCACCACAGTCCCTGGCTGTGTTAATTAGCCATACTTATTGCTAGTAAGTCTCTGGAGACATTTTACCAGGATCACAGAAACGATTTGCAATGTCCAGAGTGGAGAAGAAACAACACCCAGGCTTTATGAATCTCATAGAAAAGAACACTGCCTTTTCCACAGAATTGTTCTCCTTATATTTATTTATTTTTTTCAAAACTAGAACAACAGAACATAGAAACTAAATCTGTGTAATTCAAAGTGAATTATGGAAATGTATTTCTCTTTCCCTCCTTGTGTAATTCAATTCAGTGTTCTTATCCTTCAACAAAACTCTTACTATTATTAGCTGAAAGCATGAGTTTATAATCATTTTTTTAAAATTCTGTGGATCTCATCCATGGAATTTATTTGCTCTTCAATACTATCTTTCCCCCAAGGGACTCATTACTCATTTACACATCTAGAAAGTAAATAGTGTGCCATTAACTGGAGAAAAATGCAGCCTCCAATTCATGGCACCAGGATGGGTGTTTTTTTTTCTCTTTCTTTCTTCTTTTAAAAAACAAGACAAGCATTTGGAAACAGAATACTTTAAAAGGAAAAGATCAGAACTTGTTTTTCAATGAGTTGAAAACAACAGGCACCATTGTTACTCAAAGCAAGGGTCTTACAAACAGTTCAGGGGAAAGAAACCCATAACGAACTATTATATATAAGCTGAAGATTTAGATTAAATATTCTTAGGTTCCAAGTAGATTTAAATTTCTATCTTAATGTGTATATCTATTTCCAAATTTAATCATGACTTTTTTTTTTTTAAAGACCTCAGTGTTTTGATAAATTAAAAACATTGGTAGTAGTCACGGGAGTATATTTCTATGGTGGCTGTTGATCTGTGGCCTAATTGGCACCATAGGGAAAATTATTCACAGCATTCTCTGGGTTGGAGGAATAGGACATGATCTGGTTTCATCGAAAGACTATGGGTCTAGCTCATCATAAAAGGACAGCATGAATCCTGTTTGTGTGTGACACCTATATCAAAGGACGGGTGTTCCTGACTTATAATCATTAATCTTGTAAGCATCTCAGGAGTGCAAATGACCAATTCCCCCATGTTGGGCTGGCTATGCTGGACTTCCCTGGAGACCAGGGTAGAGAAGAACTATACAAGCTGTCAAGTTTTTTTCTCATAGAGGGCCAGAGATAATGTTAATAATGGCAATATCTAACATTTAGGGAACATTTATTTTGTGCTAGGCATGGTTCTTGATACTTTATTTATATGAACACATTTATTCCTAGCATCAATGTCAGGAAGGTACGTTAATATCCCTATTTTACAGAGAAGGAAACTGAGACACAAAAAAGTTAAGCTACTTCCCAAGAGCAAGCAAGTGGCTTGAGCCCTGGTGGTCTAACTCTAGAGAGGCATTAGCCTAAAGGAATATAATGTGAGATACAGATATAATTGTAAATTATCAAGTAACCACATTAAAAAAAAAGTAAACTGAGATGGGTGAAATTAATTTTAATATATTTTCTTTACCTCAATATGTTCTAAATATTATTTCAACATGTAACAATATAAAATTATTTTTGAGCTGTTTTACACTTTTTAACTTTTTTTAAAACTAAATCTTTGAAATACACTGTATGTTTTTGCGTTTATAGCACATCTCATGTTTCAAGTGCTTGATGCCACATGTAGCTGGCTAGTGTCTACCATTCTTGAGTCAACATCTAAATGTCTTGGTTGTACTCCAAGTAGAGATGTCCCTTGCTCTATAATATTACTCCTCTCTTTGGTTGGAGGCAGCTTCTAAGTCTAGAATTATAGAGAAGGAAGGGATTATTAGTGTGCAGCTTCCATGAGAGCTGAAAGAAGTAGAGCCCTCCCGCCCTTTAGAGCATTTGTGCTTATTAGAGTAAGGCTGGTTTTAGGATTACTTGGCCCCTTGGATTGACAGATACTTGGGTGGGTTGCAGTCCCCACTCGCCCCCATGGGACATAAGCTCCAGACCCATACACTGTTTCCCTGCATGTCCTTCTCAAACTCTGGGTGGCCTCCCTGTGAGGACCTTAGTTAGGCCTATGGGAAAGGGACATGGAGAAGGCTACCTCACTGGCATTCTTAGGTGTGTGCAGAGCACAGTTGGGCCCTGGGTGTTTGTGTCTGGGAGGGAAATGAGAGCATGACCTTCAGGGGATGCATCACAGGGTGGCTGTTTTGCCAGTGGGAGACTATGGCCTGGTAGGGAGTGTTGTGAGGAGTCATTACAGTCAGGCACATAAAAGGCATAGAGGCAGTCTCCAGTCCTCTGCTCCCTTGCACTGTAAGTTATATGTCTTTTATCTGTTTCTCTGTTCTTTCTGAAGATAGTCTTCTCTCGGGCTGCAGGCTCAATCTCTTTTGCGTTTTGTTACCTTTTCCTTCATGACAAACTCACTGTTCACCTCTAGGTGGTTGTCCCCATCACCTGAGGTCTTTCCTGTGGAAGGAGAAGGCTGCAGGGCAGCTAATGCTCAATGGACCCGGTGGGCTTCTGAGGACAGGAAGCTGGCAGTGGTCTCCTCTTGGTGCCTGGGAAGCTCAGGATTGACTAGTGGCAGGCAATGAATCACAGGGGTGTTAAGAGAGACTTTTCTAGTCATAAAGAGTAGGACCTTCCTCTACAGGGCAGTCTGCCGCTGCACACCTGGTAGGTACACACTCCTGCTCTGCTCTGAAGTTGTTTCAGAAACTGCAGTCCCACTCCCACCCATACTGCCTCACTCTTCCCTACGCAGTCTTGCTCAGGGTTAGAGATGGGGGGTGGGAAAAGGAAGGAAAAGAGGAAGAGAAAGTGGATGTGTACATAAACACTTCTGTTTTTATACCCTGCAGAAGCATTTTCCCATAGAAATCATAAGTCACTATATTTCAAATTTCTTGACCATAATTCACAGAAAGACAAACATTTAAATTAATACTACTGGTACATTTTGAAACCATTACTACTGGTAACCACTTTGAAAAAACTATTTGGCGGTATCTACTAATGCTAAACTCCCACATACCGAATAACCCAGCAATTCTACTCCTAGATATATACCCAACAGGGATGTGTATATATATATATATGTTTGCCAAGAGACAAGTACTAGAATGTTCATAGAGGTACTGTTTGTACTAGTAAAAAGGTAGAAATAACCCAAATGTAATCTTTAAGAGACTGGTTAAAAAAGTACATGTAGTCACACAATATACAATGTGTATATTGTATACATATATAATATAACAAAAATGAAGAAAGTACAACGACAATACTGATGGTTCTTTCAAAAATAATGTTGAGTAAAAGAAACCAGACACATAAAAGAAACCATTTATGTGTAAATGAAATACATACTGTATCATTTCATTTACACAAAGTTCAAAAACAGGCAAAAACAGCAAAACAAATATATGGTATTAGATGTCAGGCTACTATATATTATATTGCAGCCCATAGCATATGGCACCTATATAACTGGATTGAAAGGATAATATATAGTACCTATATAACTGAATTGAAAGGATAATATATAGCACCTATATAACTGAATTAAAAGGATAATGAATCAGTTCTTACTATATGTAGAGCACTCTGAATTTTTTTTCTGTTCTGTTAAAACCTATTTTCTACCCACTAAATGGATTTCAGAATATTTAATGGGTTGTGACCTATAATTTGGAAAACACTGTTGTTAATGCTGGTTAGGTTCCCAGAGTTGCCCACAGGTTATTTAATCTCTCTAAGCCTCAGTTTCCTCCTCCATAAAAAGAGGAAAATAATTGTACCCATCTCATAAGGTGTTGTGGGATTGGATGAGTTAATGTACGTTAAGCTCTTAGCATGATGACTGGCACATAAGCATACTTGTGCGCATGTGCACACACATACACACATATGCTTTTATTAATAGTTTTACTTCTGAATATATCCAGGTCTTTCCGTGGGCAAATAAACCTTTTAAATCCCTCTCTGAATATGCACTGATATTATGAACTAATCTTTCAGAGGAGACTTAGCGGTGACTCATTGCTCTAGGGAAGCCAAGTTCCTTGTTGATTAGGACTTCTGGGATTTCCATCTAGAAGTGGGCTTCTTTAAGTTGTTTCTGGGTTTTCATATCATGTTCTATTGAGCTGTTTTCTTGTCTGTTCTGGTCTTTTTGGCCCAGCCTGAGATCATTTGGGCATGTGTACATTGTAACTGTACTTGAACAATCCTTGTTTTTAAAAAGTCATCTTAGCTTGGGAAGTGTTGGCCACTGCTAAGAGCAAGCCCTCCTACTTGGTCATGGGGTCTGACCAGCCCCCATTGCTTCCTCCAACAACAGGGGCTTTATGCTTTCATGCAAAAAGACCAGCTGTCAGCTTAAATTTCCCTAATCCATCCAGATCCCAACTCGGCCAATCAACAGTCGCTATCTGGGGGAAGCCCATCTGTGAAATGCAGCAGCGCCCTTACTGGAATGACATGTCATAAAAATTAGTTTGGGCACTAATCTAAAGAAGCTTTGTGCTGAGTTGAGGGACTGCAAGGTCCCAGTTGGTGTCCTTCTCTTTGCCAAAGAGCTGGACCAGACGAGCAGTGCCTAGTTTGAAAACACAGAAAGTGCCTCCACCTCCTGCCTCCCGCACCAACCCCATGTGATGCTGGCCTTGGGATGAAGGAAGACCCTCACCCACTTCCCCTGAGTCCTTTTCTCTAGGCAGCTGGTTGCTCTGGCATCTAAGAGAGCTGAAAGGATAAATGGATGGAAATATATTGCTGGGCTGTTTTTTGTGTGGAGGTTTGTTGTTTTTTTTTTTTTTTAACTGTAACATTACGTTACAAACTCAGGCTCAATTTATTCAAAAAGGACAAATGAGCCTATTCCTAAGAAAATTCTTCTAGCATAAGTTGCCCCTCTCACCTCTAGAAGAATAGTTGTTCCCAAAACATATTTTTTGAGCTGCCAAGAAAAATAAAGAATCCAGACTTTCATTTTGTTGTATTGTAATGGCCCAGATGACTTTTTTCCTCAGACCTCCTATCCTGACCTACCTAACTCCACATGCAGCGTCTGGCAATCTTATTTCCCCTATTTCTCCACATTTGAATCACAGTTATTCTGTTTTTATTGGCTTTTATTGAGTGCCTACTGTGTACCCTGCATTGTTCCAGGGATGGTGGGATGCATTTTATCAGAGACAGTTTACCTACTGCCTGCAAGTGTGCATGAGGCTGACTTCAACCAAATAAAAGAAAACTTTATGGAAATGAGCTCAAAGGATCAGAAATAGCCCTCTTTACCTTCTTAATTGACTGAATAATGCACTTTTAAAAAATCACCATGCCATAGATCACAACTTTTGGATAGTATTTTCAGACAGTCACATGAACATTTGAACATTTTTACACTTGCGCGTTTTCATATAGTTTCATTCCTGCCTAAAAAGATTTTAGAATCTCTCCTGGAAGCATAGATCCTTTTCCTAGAAGGTTAAAAGTATGAGTTCTACAGTAAAATTGGGGGGAAAAAAACTATCACATTATAATAAAAGAAAAACTACAGACTTTTTTGTTTGTTTTTAACAAAGCATTTTCCTATCACTAATTAGGAACATTTTCTGACTTATTTTTACTTTTCTTCTTATTTTAAACTAGTCTTTGGAATAAAGGAAACTAATCAATGTTTTGGCTTCGTCTTTGCTCCAAGGCAATATAATTAATCAAGTTGCCATTTTAGGTCCGCCTGAATGCTGAGCAACCAACTTTATAGCTTGAGGGGCTTAGGGAGTCTTTTCTAAGGACTTTGTACACACATAATAATGTTCGACTAAAAGAAAAGCAATCAATCTGTTAGTTAAAACCACATATTTATACCATTTTATATGGTGAAATATATCTATTATACCATTTAACAGCTAATCATGGAGGCTCTCATGGTATTTTGGAAAGATATTATAACCTGTCTAAAGCAAGGTGGAAATGAATTAAAACCAACAGAGAGACAGAGAGAGAGAGAGAATAAAAAGCATTTTAATCATTAATTCATTCACTCAGTTATTTGCATATTCATTAAACACCACTAAGGGCTCATTAACACATTACCAAGCACTATAAAATCAAAGAAAATATGACATTTCTTCCAAGTTCTTGTGATCCCCTTTAAGCTACTCTTCCTCATTTCTCCATACTCTGGTTGACTCCCTTACCTTCTAGGCTAAGTGGTTCTCTCCTTCAACATCCCATACCCTTACTCCTAACCCCCTCCACTCCATTCTTTCTACCTTATGGCTTTACTTCATTATTTTTCAGTTCATTTTTTCCAGACCTCATCCTTCCTTTTCTAGTATCTCAGCTCAGGCCTAGCTTCAAATAAATAAATAATTTATGGTGAGCTCCAATATAGAGCTGTGAGGGTTGTTATAAATAAAGAATTACAAGATGCCGCCAGGACCCTGTAGATCCTACCATCTTGTTGAGGAGTTACAAATCATGCTTCAATCATAGAGCATTTTAACAACATGTAGCATGTGTGCAGTACCAGCTGGCTGATCCTTGCCATGAGTGCTACAGGAGATTGTGGGACGTAAAACCACTGAAAGCTTCATAAGGAACTGAGATTTAAGTTTTCAAAATAAGATTTTGGTGGATGTAAAAAAGGGACAAGATATTCCAGTGGGTTTGAAAAGCTTCCAAGAAGGCTCACCCCAGTGGGTGCCCATTACTTGCCTCCCAATGCACAAATTTTGGGTTTGAGCCTTCTCTCACCAGCATGACTAGTATGCATCTTCTTTAGCACTTACTTAAAAAAAACAAAGATGGGACAGTGTGTCTCTCTGGTTTTCCCATTTTCCTCCATCCTATTTTATTTTAAGTTCCTTGGAAAGAGGTTCGTATCTGACCTCTATTGATCAGGTATGCTCTGCCTCATTGACAAATCATGAAAGGACCTAATGGATTATAAGACTTTAAGTTCCCATGAATATATCTGTGACAATCAGGCCAGGTCCTGTGTGAATTGAGAAATAAAGAAATGAGCTTTTGTCCACAGAAAGTATTTGAAAAAACATGAAATCATTAAGTATTGATTCATACTGGTTATAATGCAGTATAAATGAAACTAGAAAAGCAGACGAGAACAGCAAAACAAGCCCAAAATATGCAGTGAGGACAAGTAAGGAAATTCAGAGGAAGCAGGCTGCCTAGGTCTCAGAAGGCGCAGAGGCTACTTGTGGTAGGGAACATGAGTGGATGGGAGAAGCACTGGGCTGGGGAGGCTGGGAATTCTTGGGCTCCAAGTAATGTCAGCACTGCCCTGTCAGTAGACCCTGAGAGAGCACTGAGCTGTGATGGTGGGCTGGGCTCAGTTTCCTGTATAGTTTTACATCTGTGGACTTTAAGTGTTAATATCTGCATTTAGGCAGCTACTGTGAAGTAAGGGAATTCTTGACAAAGCTTTCTTATTTATATTATCCTTATCCTAACTCTCTACCATGAAATACAAATCCCAGCTAAGTGAAACAGATAAAAATAGGAAAACAGGACTCTTGCTACAGAATTCTGGGCTTCCCTGCACCTTTCTTTAAGATCCATTAAGAAGAATTATCCAAATCTTGAAAATAAAGAAAAAAGATTACTATGTGCCTTTTAATTTGCTAGCCTAAAAGTCATATAACACCGTAGAAGAGGATAATGTTGTTTCTCTTACTAATCAGGGCCCAGACTCTGTAAAGTTAGATGTTATCCTATAGAAAAATGTTACATTGCAAATGATATCTGTCCAGAAAAAAAAGTAACTCCAATGGTTATGCTTTTATTGCCCTGTAGGACATTAACTGGTTTGGTGTCTAAATTTGCAATCTTATTCTAGAATTTTTCTTTCCACTGACTATACACATATCAACTCTCATATTCTCCTTTAGACTAGCTTTGTCATTCTGTTGGTTCTTTCAGTAATGAGTTAAATAAATCTTTGACACATGCTCATTATATATTTGTACAATTAGGTTGTTAACTTTTAAAAACTTATACTTTGACAAATCTTAGAAGTTTAACTTAATATAATGGGTTTAATTTAATGAATAACAAATACTTTACATCTGTAAGTACCTGAAGATTTGGGGATTAGTGTTTATAATTTTATGAAGTATATTTTATACATTTCCATGCACAGGAACACCGAGGAGAAATAACCAAGAGGAACTGACATTTTGTAAACCATTGCATGAGTCTTGAACAGGGTTAGCAACAGAACAAAATAGTTTTCTAATTTGCAGAAATGTTCTTCCACTATTCTGCAGAACTGTTCTTCCCTGCACCCATGTAATTATGAAATTCTTACAAGTGTTCAAGTCAGGAAGCATTTCAAATAGAAAGAGGAACTTTAAATAAAAGTGTCCCTGGGGATAGATTCCCTTGCCCTAAAAGGACTCATAATTTCATCTTAGCTATTGTATTTTCATGGCATTATCTTCTTTTTTAAAAATAGCAATGGAAAATTGAGACTTTATGGGAGAGGTATCAAATATGGGGGCAAATATTATTTTCTTTTGGTGAGGCATACCTCAAGATTTTATTAGCTGCTAACATTTTGTGGGAATCCTGAAACACCTGAATTAATTTTTTTTTCTTAAGAATAACTTGAAATCAGCTGATGGACCAACCTCAATTATTTTGAGAGATCTATGACAGAATTGAACTGAGCCAGGCTTACGAAAAAAAAATCCTATTTCTAGTTATTCTTTTCTTATAAAGCATGGTATAGCACTGATGGCATACAATTACTGTAATAATACAAATTTGAATTTGCCACACATACACCAAAAAAATTTTTTAAAAAAAGATTATTGATTTCCTAGTGTACATAAGACACTGGATATAAAGGTATAAAATAATCTCCACCCTAAAGGAGCTTACAATTTAGTTGGAGAAGCAATGACAAAATACTATCCCTTTGTAAAAGGACATAAAGATACATTTGATATAATTACAATTTAGTTTCTGGCCAGGCCCGGTGGCTCAAACTTGTAATCTTGGCACTCTGGGAGGCTGAGGCAGGAGGATTACTTGAGCTCAGGAGTTCGGGACCAGCCTGAGCAAGAGCAAGACCCTGTCTCTACTAAAAATAGAAAAATTAGCCAGGTGTTGTGGTATGCGCCTGTAGTCCCAGCTATTCGGGAGGCTGAGGCAGGAGGATCACTTGAGCCCAGGAGTTTGAGGTTGCTGTCAGCTACGCTGACACCATGGCACTCTACTCGGCAAAGGAGTGAGACTCTGTCTTAAAAAAAAAAAAAAAAAGAATTTGGTTTCTATTTTAGGAGATCTTGATCATCTTTGAGCTGCAGCCAGATAAATAAACTATAGTATGGATTCTCTCATGTAGGGTGAGACATGGTATAATAGTGCCTATGTCCGTGTGTGTGTGTATGTGTGTGTTCTAGGATAAGACTAATTTTTCATAGGGACCATTTGAAAGACCAGTGAAAAAGAACCAATGGACATAGTTTGAGACTGGTCAGTTATCCTACTTGGTCATTCAGTTTGCAACAATGTCTCAGAAAATACAGGTCTTGTGAAAGAGGCAGAGCACCAGCTGAGTGACTGGCTCATAGTAGGTATTTAACAAATATTCACTGAATTGAGTTAGATATATATCAGAAGTGACCTTTTCCTTCAGAAAGTTGACAATCTAGGAAGGAAGCTTCACGACATATGTAGTCAAATAATCATAAGGGAGAAGATGGGTTCCATGAAAGAAGTACAGACAAAGAGTTTGGAGGGCACAGGAAAAGCAGAAGTTCCTTCAGGCTGGTGTACCTGGCTGCACATGGGGGACAAAAGGGTATGTGAGTTTGACATGGAAGGCTGGGTAGAATGTTGACTTACAGTGACTCTGTAGGAGGGGAAGAGCATGAGCCAAGGCTCAGAGGTAGAACAATGTGAAATCTGAGTGGGGAAGTTCAGTTTGGGCATTAAGAGAGGTGGTAGAAAACAAACTTGAAAAGGTGCAGTATCAAATGGTAATGGTCCCTCACATCACATGAAGAGTTTGAACCCAGAGTTGTAGACAGACAAATATCCCTGAAGGTTGTTTCCCATTGTTGAGTGATAGGCTGCTGATCCTAGCAGAGAAAAAGTTTGTATTCTATGTTGAATCCCTTTAAGAAATCTTAGTATGTTTGGTTATATTAGTTTATTTTGAAATAATCACATCTTAGAATCCTATGGTTTCTCTTTTCTCTTAGAATCACTTTGGGCCAGTAGGACTCCCTGAATTAAGAATGCTCTATCTGTAATGCTAGCACTCTGGGAGGCCGAGGCAGGAGGATCACTCAAGGTTAGGAGTTCAAAACGAGCCTGAGCAAGAGCAAGACCCTGTCTCTACTAAAAATAGAAAGAAATTAATCGGCCAACTAAAAATATATAGAAAAAATTAGCCGGGCATGGTGGCTCATGCCTGTAGTCCCAGCTACTCAGGAGGCTGAGGAAGAAGGATCACTTGAGCCTAAGAGTTTGAGGTTGCTGTGAGCTAGCCTGACACCATGGCACTCTAGCCCAGGCAACAGAGTTATAATATTTTTAAAAAAAAAAAAAAAAAAAAGAATGCTCTATCTGCAAGGGACCTACCACTCATTCTCCCAAGAAAGTTGCTGATGATGCTTTGGCTATAAAAGATATGGGGGTCAACTATTATTCCTAGTCTCTCCATGGATGAGAAATTCTGCCTCTAGCATGACCCCTTACAGTAGATTCCCTGACCCAAAGTAGTTCTTCAGTAAAGAAAGTCAGTTGCCTTTTGCCCAATGGCTGTTTCACTGTGGACCTTTGGCACCAGTACTATTGGAGATCCTCTCATGCTCTTCAGTCACTCTGGTTTATTCTCTTCCTTAAAGCTAACTCTTCCCAAACCCATAGTAATGAAATGTTGATCACTAGTATATTATTGAGTGTGGCAGCAGCTGCATCAATATTAAATAACTACTCTTTACTGAGTGCTCACCATGTCCTAGGTTGCTAACAGGGTGTGATCACCCAACAAGGCTGAGACAGGAAATGCAACCATCACCCCATTTACCATGGAGAAGAGCAGACTCCAAGACAGATGAAACTTGCTTCCAGTCATAATGAGGGGCTAGTCATTGGGCCATGACATTGTGATGTCTGAGTCTGGGCAGGTTGCCTCTCTACAGAGAGTTCTTCCAATAGTTGCCTCTAACCTTCTCACCGCCAATTAAGTTTCATAGAAAAGCAGATTGCACAATTATAACACTGGCCTGGGTTGTGGGTCCAGCTTCTCGTATGGCAGCCAGTTGCCATCTACTTCTCAGGAATGTCTTTCCAGGCCATTGTTTGCATCATTTCAAAACCAGAGAGCTATTGCAATTCAAAGCCAGAAGTTGCTTTTTTTATCAGTGTCAACTCACTCTTCCCTTTATGATCCACTAGCTTTTGTGTTTAAATCTTAAGATAAATCTTAAGCCTTTTCTCAGAGCATTTAACCTTTTCAGATCTTTAGAATAGTTTTGTCCTTAATTATCTAGTATTGCTTTTTCAGACTCAATCCTTAACCCTTCTGGGATTTCATTGTTTTAACTGGTACATACTGGGAGGTTGATGTGTGTGTGGAGTGTGTGTGTGTGTGTGTGTGTATGTGTGTGTGTACAACAGACACTTAAGTTTTCAGTAATTACTGGACTCTGTCAAAATTTTGAGTAGCTCAGCTCATATTTACTGACGCAACTCACTCTTCCAGCTCATCTTCACTTCCTCCTTATGGCTCTTGTGTTGGCAGGCTAAAAGAACACGATATTTTTACCACAGCAAGCACTTAAGGGTACCCCATCCATACAGATGTCCATCAAAATCAAGCAGAAAGGGAATAAGAAGCAGAGGATGATTGGTTAATTTCTTTTAGACTTGTGGCTTGAACTTACTCAGACTTCTCTTAGATGTGGAATTGACTTTTTCACAACTGACCTTTTCAGTCCTTTCTTATTGGCCACTTTTTCTACCCAGAGCTGAGTTGGGGTCAATAAAGGAAAAATAAACTACTTAAATGAAATAGCATACATTTGAATAACCCTTTTAATTTTTCCAAATATTTCATCTCTATTAACTCTACTCCTATAGCGTCTATGTGAAGAGATAAGTGGGCCAATTTCAAAATATTTCTATTGAAGTTAGAAAACTGAATTCACCTAATCTTCCCATATATTTCTAGAATTTAGGAGATTAATGCTCAGAAATGATTGTAATTATTCTAGTGGAGGCTCTAGCAGCTGTGCCCAAAGAAGGATCTATCCCTATAACTAAATTTCTTGGTATGGCTATGAATGATAAATTGCACCTTTCTTGAGGCCCCTCTTAGCATCATTCTTCCTGAGTTTTACTGCCTTTCTCACCTTCTTTTGCCAAAATAAAATGATATTTCTCTGGATTGATTTATTGACCTAATGAAATAACTCCATGCCTCTGAGATGCCTACATACTCTACACAATAAGAAAAAGGACGTTGAATTAGGCATCTAAGACTCTGCAATAAAATAAGAAAAAAAAGGGAGAAAAAATTAGAACTATTTTCCCTAAAAGAAGGTCAGATGGAAAAGTTGTCTTTTACCAGTCACAAAGGGTTGGCAAGGTCCTACTTTGTATTTTAAAGTCTCTACTTAATACATAACACATTTGGAGCAATCAGAATTGACTTAGATTTTTCTCATGCGTTCATGACCCCAAGAAGCAGAAAAACCTCTGCTGTGCATTTTTACTCTCAATGAAATACCATTGCCATATCCTGCCTTCCTGTTATGCATCACATCTCAGTTTATCATTCATATTCCACCTTCCTTCATCCATTCAACATAAATTGTTGAGTATATTATATTACATGCCAGAAACTACTAAGCTCACAAAAAATTAACTGGGTATCCTTCCATTGGCAGAGCCTCATAGGATCTCAGCAGTTTAAAACCTCTTTTAGATAGGATTAAGGAGAAAAGACAAGAAAATAAGTTTTTGATTAATAAAAAGATTTTTAAAATGTTTCATGGTTGTTTTAAAATGCCTTAATGTTTGGCTAGCATTTTCATAGGTTATAAAAGACCTTCATAAACACTCTGTAGTTGAAAATTCACTTCTAGGATTTGGATGGTTCTCAAGTGTAGAAGCTATGTTTTATTAATGGTTATGTCTCTACAATCTGGCCCAGGGCCAAGTATGTAATCAGCTCTCACTAAGTAATTTTTAAATGGCTATCTTCATATTACATGTGTGTAAGTTATTTCCCCAATTGGTTTGTAATTGGAGGCTATTTCTGCTATCTCCTTTCCATGGGCTCAGCACTGTTCTCATCAGACAAGGAAGTTGGCTGAGTCTCACCCGGGAAAAATGTCAAGTTGGACTTAAAAGGTGAACTGGGACAGATCCATGCTATCTAGTCACATTACCACTCCTTGAAGCCATACTTGAGAAGCTTTCATATCATCCTTTATAAAATGAGAAGGTTGGTATAGACACAAAGTTGCCAGGTGGGGAAAATGGGAACTATAATTTCATGTTAGGAATGGTAGCTTTGTGATGACAGTGATTAAATTTTCAGAAATATTAAGATAGGTTTCAACAAACACAGTAAGATGCCTTCTGAAGCAAGTAGTTCATCAACATGCCTTCTTCAACTTTACGCTTTCATAGGAGACTTGGGAGTTGATTTCCTCTTGTATTAATCATACAGTTCAACTGCATGGACTGCTGGTTAAAAACAACAAGCTATCCAATGAGCAGAACATAAGAAATGATAGGAATAATTGTCTGGCATTTTGATTTCTGGAAGAAAGCAAGATAACAAGCCAAAATGGTAGCCATGTTAGAAACAAAGGCAAAGGGAATTTCAAGAGTATTAAAGTCTTAGTTCTGACCATGTGGTACTCTACTTCTTTGCTATTTCTCTTTTCCCATCAGAAATCTTTAATATCCTGATTCTCAGTTGCCCTAATTATCTATGAAAACTTCCTTAGGAGGTAACCTAAGAGTTAGAGGTTGAAAATGTAGGATGAGTATTGGTAGAAAATGTTAGGAGACAATTTTTGATACCTGGAACCTAGGTATTTTTCTGTGAGATCTTGGAAAAGTCACCTAACCTCTCTAAACCTCAATTTTCTAATTTCAAAATAATTACTTTTAAATTGGCCCATTTATCTTTTCATATAGATGCTATAGGAATAGAGTTAATAGGGATAAAATATTTGGAAAAATTAAGAGGCCTATTCAAATATATAGTACTTTAATTAAGTAGTTTATTTTTCCTTTCTTGACCCCAATTCAGCTCTGGGTAGAAAAAATGGCCAATTTGAAAGGACTGAAAAGTCAGCTCTAGATCCAAGAGAAGTTTGAGTAAGTCCAGGCATCAAGTCTAAAAGAAATTAACCAATTGTCCCCTGTTTCCTATTGCCTTTCTGTTTGATTTTGATGGACATCTGTGTGGATAGGGTAATCTTAAGTATTGCTGTGGTGAAAATATTGTGTTCTTTTAGCCTGCCAACACAACAACCAGAAGGAGGAAGTGCAGATGAGCTAGAAGAATGAGTTGCATTAGCAAATATGAGTTGAGCTACCCAGAATTTTAATGGGGCCTAATAATTCCTGTACTGAAATCTGAATATCCAAAGGCATGAGCCAGGGGGAAAATCTGAAAGAAGAACTGAAAGATTAGCTAGAGAAAATTAGTTTAGGAAAATCTATAGGAAAATGATTTTAAGAGGTAGGCATCAGCCAAATCTTGCGCAGTTTTTTACTTTATGAATTTGAGCTTTACTCTAAGGGGACTAGGAAACTCTTGGAGTATTTTGACCTTTGATTTCTGGGTTAATGTCTTTCATTAACCTTGGAAAAATCTTAACCATTATCTCTATAAATGTTTTTTCTGCTCCATTCTTTCCTATTCTTTCTTGACACAAATAGCATGTATATTAGACCATCTGATATGTCTCACACATCTGAAACATTCTATTTAGTGTTCCTTATTATTTTTTCTCTTTGTTATTCAGTGTGAATAATTTCTATTAACCTGTTTTCAAATTTATTGATCCTTTTTTCTTCTCATGGTTAAACACATTGAATGAAGTTTTCATTTCTAATATTTAGTTTTCAGCTCTATAATTTCCACTTGATCCTTTTACAGAGTTTCCATTTTTATACTAACATTCTCTAAAATATGTTTGTTGAATCAATAAATTTGTTTTGCTTCTCTGTCAATAATGATTTTTTAAAAAATTATAAAAAACAAAAATTTACTGGCTCACAGTTCTGGGGACTAGGAAATCCAAGATTAGTCTGTCAGCTTCTGGTGAGGGCAAGGGTATTTTTTAATACAGAAAGAAATTCACATCTGGAAAATTCAGTTTATCACAAATTAGCTATCTTCCACTAAGACTCAATAAACTCATGGTACAACCAAGTAATAGCCACCCTCACTTGTATATTTTGCAAATTTAACCTTACTTTGGGGACAGTTAATGTAACAAAGTACTCTCATATTACTGGTACTTTTATACTTTGTCAGTTCCCCTGGAAGCTCATAGAAGGACTAGACTCACAGGCATATGAACATCAAGGCACTTTGCTCAACAGTGCAGAACTGTAGCAACCATAATAAAAGTCTCCCTTTGCAAATGATTTAAATAAAGCCAGAATGTCTTTGGGTTCAGTTTTATCCTTGGAAAAAAGACAAATCATTCCACTGGCAAGACATGGAATATGTCCCTTGGAATAGAATACACATGACTTAAATTTCTTCTCTCTAGAGAATAGCTTTGGCAAGGTTCTTTATGTGCAAAGGTAGAAGGGAGATAACAGTTTTCACCTGGAGAAGAAAGCTCCAGAAGTCTGTCCTGCAAAGAACAATCCCTAGAGTGCTAGGAATCCCAGAATTTAATAGTTAAAACTCAAAAGAAAAGTAAAAATGGAAAGAAGTCTCAATTAATCCATTAAATGTTTCTGGAGAAGACAAAACAAAATAACAAGGCAAGGCTGAGGAGTTGTATAACAAGAAAAACATGAATGCACATTTTCCAGAAAGCACTGGGTTCTCACATAAGTTAAAAGAGACTGATGCCTCTGGCAAGGGGATTATATATAGAGTTGCGATCACCATTGTATTTTATTAGTGCTTATTATTATTGTGGTCAAACACAATGCTGCCCTCTGCCCTGAGTGTGTTTCAAGTGTAGGCAAAATCCAAAGAGTTTTTAAAAGCGGGAGATGGTGACATATCTTACATCTTATACATGCACATACACATGCTCACACTCATGTACACACACACAGACTCAAACAGGTACTGCGTTTTAATTTCTCAGCAGAGAGAAACTTAGACTCTTTCATATCCAGCTGTACATTCTAGACATTACATGGAGAAAAAGAAATCTGATTTTCTTTAGACATTCAGACATTCTTTAGACATCATAACCCAGTAGCGAGGGTTATCCAGGGTTTAATTAGGTCAGCGTGCAGACTGGGATATGCTGACCTTTTTTTGTCCCTGCTAAACCTATGGCCTCTGTTTCTGAGTGGCCCCCCACTGCAAACTGTAACAGGAGCTTTCATTTCAAAGTGCTTTACAAACTTTATTTCTTATTACTCTTGAGAAGAGGCCTTTATTGTCTCTCCACTGTGCTGACTGGAGCGAACTGACCTGCTTAAGGTCCAGTGGGAATTAGTGCCCAAACTGGAATTACAACTTAAGTGCCTTTGAACCAAGTCCCATGTGCAAGGCTGTCGTGGTTCTATTTCTCCTGCTCTGTCTCTGCAGAGTTCACTCACTCCAAGGACTACTTTGTAGCAGTCTGTGAGCTTTGGTTTTGCTTTCTGTGAACTGAATATAACCATATTTATGGTATTTTTTTTTTATGTTGTCAAGTGTATTTGTGCCATTTCAGATGCTGACAAAGGTTCACTTTTGATTAGCGACTAATCTGTGGCAGGATTTATATAAGGATCTATAAATCCCAGTACTTAGAAAAGTTAGATAGCTGGCTAATTTCTGCTTCTGTGTGTATGAGATCTGTCCAGAAAGTATCCAGCCATATAATATGACAAATAGGAGCATTTACTGAAGAAGATACAAGAAGCATCGTACATAGGACAATGACACCTCAGTCTCCTTCAAAGTGGGCACATTGGGACCTCACACAGTTCTCTCAGCACTCTCTTAACCTAACCCATATGTGTTCAGCATTCTCAGGTGTTCTGCTTGTTTCAAGCCTTCCAGAACGTGGATCACTTTCAACAGATTCTCGACCATCTTT